>UFQX01000237.1:388410-561873 GCA_900497675.1 Arapaima gigas | reverse complement strand
GTCAGGACATCTGTCCATGAGCTGAATCTCAAGAGAACGTGGGTCATGCAGCAAGACAACGACTCTAAGCACACAAGTCGTTCTCCCAAAGATNTGATGGAACAATGAATTCTGAATTATACCAGCAAATTCTAAAGGAAAATGTCAGGACATCTGTCCATGAGCTGAATCTCAAGAGAACGTGGGTCATGCAGCAAGACAACGACTCTAAGCACACAAGTCGTTCTCCCAAAGATTGGTTAAAGAAGAACAAAGTTAAGGTTTTGGAATGGCCAAGTCAAAGTCCTGACCTTAATCCAATAGAAATGTTGTGGAAGGACCTGAAGCGAGCAGTTCATGGGAGGAAGCCCACAAACATAACAGAGTGGAAGCTGTTTTGTAAGGAGGAATGGTCTAAAATTCCTCCAAGCTGATGTGCAGGACTAATCGATAATTCCCGGAAATGTTTAGTTGCAGTTATTGTTGCACAAGGGGGGTCACACGAGATACTGAAAGCAAAGGTGCCACTCACAGATATGTGTTGTTGGATCATTTTCCTCAATAAATAAATGTCCATGTCTAATTTTTTTGATTTGGTTCTCTTGATCTACTTTTAGGACTTGTGTGAAAATCTGATGTAGTTTTAGGTCAAATTTATGCAGAAATATAGAAAGTTCTGAAGGGTTCACAAACTTTCAAGCACCACTGTAGATTAAATCCTGAAACAGATAAAATCAGGGGTTATTTTCATCTGATTATTGAGGTACTGATGTGGATGTTTTGAAAAAGTTATCCGTGTTGGATGTTGATAGTTTTGCTCTTTAAGGGCAGTATGGCATAATCATAATTAGATTTTTTTAATAAAAAAAAAACACTAAAACCTATTAGATAAGTGTCATGATTAGCATAACACGTGGATTTTTTTAAAACTGGCTCTTTACTGCATATCTTTTTAATGGCTCAGCTAACCCTAATGACAAAACAACCCAGTGGTCACAGATAAATTCATCTTACAAGATACATTTAAGGTCAGACACATTGTATTAGCTGAAGGTCATTTGAAAGCTGGAACCTAAAAAGTTACAGTTGTACATGCTGTTGTAATTCAGCAAAATAAGAATTTAGTGGAGAATGCTTGTTCATGGTCTGCACCCCGTCCTGCAGTTGCTGGCTAAGGACCCAAAAGAGAGGCTTGGCTGCCAAGGCCGGGGGGCAGCTGAGGCAAAGCAGCATCCCATCTTTCGGAACATAAACTTCAAGCGGCTTGAGGCTAACATGCTGGACCCACCCTTTATCCCAGACGTGAGTGTTCACTTCCATTCCTCTTTGTCTTTTCTCATGTGCCACTGGCCTGCTAACATTTTTGTTGCTCTCATGGAATGGTTCCTGTAATACTTGTTATGAAAATAAATACAATTCTAAAAACAGATCCATCACCCTCCCCCACTGAATAGAAAATATAATTAACATACATGGTGCTCGCGAAGGCTGTCCTGTGTGTCCGTTTGTCACAGCCTGTTCATGGTATGGTCACTGTGGCAGCATTCTGGGACTACATTTCCCACTGTGTCTTCCCCTTAGCCACGGGCAGTCTACTGCAAGGACGTTCTGGACATTGAACAGTTCTCCACAGTCAAGGGAGTGAACCTGGACCCCACAGATGACGACTTCTATCACAAGTTTGTCACAGGAAGTGTCTCCATCCCCTGGCAGAATGAGGTACTGCAGCTTCCAGGGAAGCGCACAGAAATGTCGGCAAATGTTGTGTGCAAGTTTCTTAAATGCTATGGAAGTTGGTCATTAACCTGGTCATTTTTCTTCAATGCAAATTTGGTTTTATATTTCCATGTCAACAAACTTCACACATTTCTATGTTTTACAAATGGGAATACTGCTAACTTTTTATTGGACTACTTCCTGTAGCTGATTTTTTTTATTAGATAGGCACATCTCACAGGTAGCCATGTAGCTGAGCAAACAGGAATTACACATGGCAGGCTTCTTGCTAGCCAAGCACCTTTTATCATGTTCAACACCTTTCAGTCCCCTCCATGACACTTGGCACTGTCTCAGTCTGTGACTTTCACTGTAATTGACCAAAAGTTTCTTTTTTCTATTTCAGTCAGGCAACTTATGGTAGGGTTAGGGTGGTGGAACTTTTCTTTACAGTAATATGAGGACTCAGGGGAAAAAATGGGTCTTGGATTTTTGAGCTGAATTTTTGTTAGCTTTGTGACTTTTCATGATGCTCAAACTTAAAATATAAATAAAGTAAAGTAAAATATAAATGAATATTTATGCATGTTCATTTGTTCACTGTGATATAAACTTATTTGGTGACGTGGCATACTGTTCAGGGTGTACCTTGCCATACAGCTTTTGTTACCAGGTTATTCTACAGTCCACTGCCACCCTCAATTGGACAAACAATTAATTAATGAATGAAAGAGTGAGTGAGTGAGTGAGTGAGTGAATGAATGGCATAGACTTCCCCTACAGGTTAATATTACCATGCTTAATCTCCTAGAATCTCTTCACCCTGTAACTTTTGTATCATCTATTTTTTATTTCTGGAGTCAGTAAACTCAAAACCTTATGGCCTTTTGATTTATAATTTGAATGTTTCAGAAATGGCTCAGGAATCTTGATTATTTTCTGTGCTGAAGGCCCACTGTTGATGGAGCAACATTGTTGTGAACTCCTTGAGTTTAATGACAAGACCTCTGTGCCTGCTCTCCTGTTGACAGATGATAGAAATGGAGTGCTTCAAAGAGATCAATGTTTATGAGATGGACGGTGCCCTATGCTCTGACTTGGACGTGAATAGACCGAATCCCCCACCGAAGAAGGGCTTCTTCTACAGGCTCTTCAGGAGAGAGGCAAGTTTAGCCCATTGTGGGACACCTTCACAGTGGGAGAACTCAGTTCCTCAGTTCGATTCCAGATACATGGCTGATATGAGACATTAGGTCATACTTAGCAATAACTCGGGATGGCAGTTGCAATAACATATTAAATTAGTCCCTGCATAAAGGGCTCACAGCCTTCTGTAGCCATACCAGGGTTATCATTAATGGCACCCTTTTACTCCAATCTAACTCATTTACATTTTTATCCTTTAGCTAATTATTTTAATAGTGCAATTCAGGTTAAGGTGCCCTCTTGAGATGTCAACCTGCAACCTTCAACTTACAGGTCTATCCCTTCAACTACACTACACTACCAGCTGCCGCTGTTGTGATAGGCTGAAGTGAGACAGTGGAAAGCAGTTGTGTTCAGGCTCTAAGTAGTTCTGATCCCCAGATGGACATGGGTGTCCCCCACAGAACCAGTATTGATGTGTTTCCCTGTTCTCAGGTCTGCTTTAAGAGTGGCTACAGCGACGAGGAGGAAGAGCCCTCCAGACTTTAAACCACTCCGTCTGCCAAAAGATCACAATCTTAACAAAATGAATGTGTTACTGTATTTATGAATTGTATCAAAAGTGTATTATAATTAAAGAAAAAATATGACTTTAAAAATTTTGTACATTTGTACTTGAATTATGTCTAGATGTATATTTTCACTAAAGGTTGTATTGTATAAAAAGCCATATAAGTATCACTTGAATGCATACATTGTTTTTTCCTTTGGAATGAGTATAAAAATGTGTATTTAAGGATTGTTTTTAAAGCACATTATGATATCTGTCTTATTTTTTAAGTAGCATAGGGCTTAATGTTTAATGTTTTAATTTTTTGTTTCTGGATAAAAAAATAACATTAGCATACTACCTTTGCCAATGTATAGCTGCAACACCTATAAACGTGGCAGTCTGACATGTTCTAGATGATGTGAAAGGTACACTTCAGGTTGCCACGTGTGATTGGGCCTTCGCCGTACGGAATGTTCCAGCAGTTGAAGAAAGCATCCGTAACCTGGCAACTGCTTCAGTTTTGCCATGATAGAGAATTGTCCCCTAAAATCAGCTGATAAGGAAAGTTTATTTGACTTTGCTTTACATAATTTGACATGAGCCACAAACTGAATTGAGGGTGACCATTGATTCTGTATAAAGAAAGACACTTTGAGGCTAGACGGAATTTTAAAACTGCCTGTAGATTGCTTTTAGAGTATCCTGGTTAAGTGCTTTCTGATTTAAAATGACCAGTTGTATGTGATCCAGGAAGATGAGCTAACTGAGTTACTTTCAGCAAAATTATTTTTATTTATTCATAGCCAGTTAGTCTTTTAAATTTCCCTGCTAAAGCACAACACCCAGGTACAGACCCTGAAGTCTTTAAGCTGTGAGCAATTCTACAGGAGGAAGTATTCAGATGAAAATGTAACAGACTTTGCAGACAGTGTTATTTTACCTGTTCTGCCCAAAATCCTATAGGTGTCCTGGTGACTTTAAGATTCATTGTGAGCTTGAGGGAAAAGAGATGCAGTCATATCATCCACCCAAAGGATGTTGGATCATGTATCTCTTTATGTTCTCTGGGTTCTCATCACGGAGCATTTAGCAAATGCTTAATCACTGATTAATGTACTAAAGGCTTTCAGTGTAAGGTCACTTTCAAAATCCTGTCCCACCTCCAAGTGTCCAAAGTAATGTGGAGACAATGGCCACCCTAACTGGATTCCCTAGTAATTATTAAGATAAAAAACTTAATAACAAGTCTGGCAAACATCTGTCTTTGACTCTGTCAAGTCTCTCAGAAATGGATATTTTCAGTTCTGCTGAGAAAATAGCCAACAAACCTGTTACTTTTAATTTTCATATGGGAGTGCTAATATATGTAATTTTTGATAATTACTCCATAATCATTCTGTCCTTTTAGCCTTTTCTTTTTCTAAAGAAGTGTGCTTTGTGATGTGAGCTGTTAACATTATGCTTGTTGCAAACAAATTAGAAAACCAAGTCTGTTAAATCTGGGAGTAATGTATACTGGTTTTGTAGATATCCATAGTGGTCAATTACATTCCAGTATGTTATGATAAGATGACAAACAATACAGATGACAAGGTGCCTGATTTTTTTCCTTGTTCCTTTAGGTGAGTAACTTGGTGTATCCATGCCTTAAGCAATGGTAATGTAAAATGTTCCTAAACACTCACTGGAGACCACTGTCTTACATACAGCCACAACCTTTCTGAAAAAATTAAGGCTGGCCTTACCATTTTTCAATATTTTACTTTTTTATTGACTATGGAAAATATAAAGTCCGAAAGGACATTTGGAAGAAACAAGTCTGTATGTACATAGTATATTTAAATGTGTTTAGTGCTAGACAGGACTCTAGAATTTGCATCATTGTGTGTTCTTAACTGTCACTGCACACATACATCCAGCCACACACAATCCTGTAGTATCTGTAGGTCTAAGCCAATAACCTGGTTAGCATGTATCCAGAGCTAACTTGTATGTCTACATGACCACTTGTTAATGTCCCAGTAAAATACATTGTGTCTTTTTTCAAATCCCAAGTCTTACACACCTTCTTTGCCTAGTAGTGTTTGGGACAAAGACTACTGGCTAATTCCAGAATGAATAGGAGACAGAATTTTGCTACAAACAACTAAATCTGTCATTACAATTAAGAGTAATGTACTGCCATCGGTGGTACCAGCCGCTGTCAATTTTACATCCCAGTAATCTGTACTTGTTAGCACGCAGAGCTCTGATCCCTCTCTCTTTCTCTTTGGAAGATTTATAATAATATAAAATACATCTTTGCCCTGCTATAATGGATACTCGACGTTGGCCTGTTGCACAGTATTTTGATTCCTAACCTTTTTAAAGGCAGTGGTGCCATTAGCAGTAAATGTGTCCGAGTATGAGAGATATTCCTGCCATTGATTTACCAAAGGAGTATCTCTACAGAAAGTACTCACAGCTGGGTACATGTATTTATAAAATTATGCTTAAGTGTAGCTTACAGTATGGTTTTACTTGTGCTTTGTCATACTTGTACAGCATCATCTGACAGAAAAGCTAATGCTTTTCATGTGGTTAAGAGTCTTTCATTAGCAGGATGTGCTGTTTTATTTCATACTTCCCAGAGCCTACTTCACAGAGCCTAAGGTGTGTGAAACCCTTACCTTTAATGCTGTAAAAGCATCTGACAATATGTAACTATTTTACACTGGCAGATCTGTCACTTGAATGTTTTTGAGTGGTTTGGGAATAGACTGTAGATTTGAAGTGGTCTCTTTTCACTGTTACATTTTATTTCATTTAACAATAGAAATGCAAAGTTTTTGCAGAACTTTGAAAGCCACACATCCTGTTGTAAAAATTAAATAGTCACTGCTAACCCAAAGTTGATAACTTTCTGAAAAGGAATATTGACTTGCCACCACTTATGACCACACTTGTTTAATGCCTAACTTTGCATACCAGTTAAACTACTTTTTGAGTGTGCTGGGAAATGTGGAGCTGTTGTTTGTGCAACTTGAGTACCCTTTTATTTGGTTTTATAATGGGCTCTGGGTTTAGATAGATTTGATTGTAAAGTTCACACATTGTTTCATTCTTCAGTAAACAGGCAAAAGGCCTAAAAGTAGTTTTAAAAGAGTTAACGACTTATGTCACAATATAAAATGGTGTCTTCAGAATCACTGAAGAAATTCTTCAAAGTTCAAAATTTTCAGACATCATTATTGTTTTTTCTTTATCAAATTTTTTTGTAATATCACAGATACAACCAAAACTTTTCTGGGCTTGAGTACTGAAAAAAAACACATGGGCATTCAAACTGTCTGAATGCTTTAGGCTGGTCTGAACAACCTTGGTAACTTCACAAGAAAACAGGTTAATTTATACAAATACTTACATTTAACATAATTAATGAGCTTTCACTGACATGGCAAATTTCTAATTAAACAGTTAATAAGATTGCATAACAGAACTGATAATCATTGTTTAGCATTCAGTAAATTAATACAGTACATGTTTTATGAGTGACATATATGCTTATAAATGTTAATGAATGACTGTGTAAACCTTTGTGTCTTGTGGAGCACTAAAGTCATTACGTATGTGTACATAAAATCTTATGTAAAAATAGTGTCTTTTCTAAGAGATCGGAATAGGAAGTCTGTATTTGGTGCAAAAATGATCAAAATGAGTTGGATAATTTCATTATTTTTATAGTTGATGTTAAACCTGAAAACAGACATTGGCCTTTACCTGAGTGCCAATTAGCTTCTCTTTTTTGTGTTTGTTTCTGAATATTGGGTTTATTGTAGGGGCAGATTCCATCACGTGTCCCCATTACTTGCTGGTAAGAAAATAAAGAAAAGTGTGAATGTCTGAAAAAAGTGCATTTTAATGCCTGTTTTGAAACATTTTACTAATCAAGCATGTACTGATAGTAATCTTCAGGTTTCATGTTTGTAAACGATTTTCCGGTGCCAATGCACTGGATGGATTGGATGCCGCCTTTAACTCCAGGTGACCGATTTTGTAGGTGTACAGTCATGTCTTTCAACCACTGCAGTCAATGTAATTCTTGTACAAGTTCGATCACTGGGTGTTGTACCATACCTGACATTTGTATTTATGAAATAAAACACTGCCGTTTGTATAAAAATTGTCTTTATTATTGGACCTACTTATGTAGGGTATTCTGTCATTTTTATTAGTATATCACTTATATAACTATATATATATATGATATAGTTATATAAGTGATATACTAAAATTATATCATATATATATGATATCATAATTTTATATATATATATATTTATTTATATATATATATATATAAAACAACTGTATATTACAATACCAAACAATTACAAGAACTATATTTGAAACTAACCAGAAAATAATTTTGTTGGGCTGTTCTTTATTGCAGTAGTGTTTTAAAAGTTGCAGTTACATTTATTCATTCAGCAAGTTTTCTCCAAAGAGACACACGACTCAGTGATCTCTGGGATGTATCCATTGTTGCTTTGACCTTAGTCTTTGCTGTTTAACGTCCAAAAAGAAAACTTATCCTAAATTAGTGGGCCAGACTGAAATAAGCTTTTTTTGCTGCTGTAAGTATATCATTAGAACACGCATCTTTATATTTGTTTTTAACACTTCAGGCAATCCTTAGTTTACAGAAGGCCAGATTCAGGCCATCGCACTGCTGAATCCGAAGATTATCATTTTAAGTGCAGAAATATGTTCCCAAACATTGGTATGCAAATCGGACGTTAAAGCCACAGTACTCGCTTTATGGATGTGTGATACTCTAATTATTCTGGCAGATCAATGCTTGTGTTAAGATTGGTAAATTGTTGAGATTACCAGAGGTACCCGAGGAACAGTAACTACTATCCTGTACTCCTCTGCAAATTGCCATCCTTGCTTATGCAGCTTTCACACATCCTTCACAATGTAACCATCCTGACCGCGCATTAAATGTGCAGCTATTTCTTTAAACAACGTATTATCTGCACCCGTCGACTATCGTCCTGTTGGTAATCTGATTGTTATTGCAGAAATCACAATGCAGATTAAAAGACCGAGATTCATCGCTTTCGTGTCACCACCATAGCTGCCAGCGGACTCTCGGGTCATATGATTGTAGCACTGGGAGGTTTCGAAGTAAATACGCTGCTGGTTTCCGCTCCAAAGACGCTACTGGCAGCCCATTGGTTAGTGCTGTTGACAATCAAACATATTCCTTCTCTGAATGGCTCCCAGGGTGCCGCCCGCCCCCCTTGAGCTGTCAGAGCGCTCACTTCCTCGGGAGGTTCACGGGATGCATCAAAGATGGCTCGCGGAATTGGTCCCAGCTCTAACTGCGTCCCATTCATTTAAGAGCGGTGCCGGGGACACCGACGAGGACACGCGGTGACAGGCACGACGGCTGCGGGCCGGGAGGCCGTCGCTTGCTTTGGCACGTCGGCCTGCTTTCGTCTCCGCCGCGTCCTGACGGTGTAAACACTGCAGCCCATTAAAATGGCCACCCTGGAGAAGCTGATGAGGGCCTTCGACTCGCTCCGGACGCTGCAGCAGCAGCAGGGGACCCCGACGGCCGAGGAGCTCGCCCAGAGGCAGTGAGTAGCGTCCTGCGGCTGCTCATCTCATCCAGACACACACCGCGCCGTCCAACCGCTCACTTCACACTTCAGATTAGTGTGCATACTCTGCATCAGTATGCCTCAGTATTACAAAATATACATCGGTGTACTTCGATATACCACACTGTACATCGGTATATATGTGTACCTCAATATAATTCGATATACTACACTGCACCTTATTGTTCCTCAGTATATAATGTAAGGCAGAACCACACAATACCACAGTATACCTCAAAATATTACTATCTCAGTATACCACACTGTTACCTCACAGTACCCCAGTGTTTTACACTTCCACATTGCACACCATCATTATGCTTCAATGTACCACAGTATACTGCAGGTACAGGTAGGGACACAGGTATAGGTGTGCAGTCATAATGACAGCAGTGATTGGGACAATATAGGAAACTTCAGGAAAATTGTTTCTAAAGCTGTTTTGTCACATGCACTTTAGTTTGCTCTGAGTTTTACATTGCTTCTGTTGAAAGTGTCTGCCAAGTGAATAAATGTAGATTTACATTTTGTAAATGTGTTTCACTAGCAGCAGTAGATCTCTAAATCCATAAGATGAAACAGGCTGTGTGGAGCAACATTATCAAGTGGAAACTTCAAGGCAGCTAAAATATACCTTAAATATGCTAAAATGTACTTAAATGCATTTCTGGTCTTTCTGCTTTGATATTAATAGTTTTCATTTCCAAGAAAAAAGTTGAAAAATATTTTAATTTCCGTCCTGGAAGTGAACACCAGTGAGTCCTGTGCTGTTGGTTGCCTGTCCAGGGATAGAGTATTTGTTAACTTGGGTATTTATCTTATTTGGAACATTGCCTGACTTCTTATGTTTGTCTGGGCAGGATCACTATAAGCATCTTTGACAAAATGTAAATAAATAAGGAGGTAAATAAGAAGGTAGTGAGAAATAGGCCTTTTGTCCCCTGTTGCTGATGCATTGCTACTCCACAGGTCTGTGGGGAACAAGGCTTTGCTCTGCCACCTCATCTTTGCTCTAATTTCCCTTCTTTCTGGGGTCTTTTTGCTTATGCAAATATTGTTTGTCAAAATATTGTTGTTTGACATTACTTTAGGCACACATCATCCCTTGACACGATTAAATAACAACCCTGTAACACCTGACAGTTCATTGATGGTTAACAGGCAACCCAGAGCAAACAGCTGGCTAATGCAGCCCCTGTAGGTGTAATTTGGATCAGGGTCAGCGTGCAAATAGTTTTTTGGCTCTGTTTTTAAGAGAGGTGAGTTATGACTAGTCCTCCTTTCAAGCTACTAGTAATGACTGACCTACAGTGTCTTTTTGCTGGTGTGGAAATAGTCTAATAACTAGTCAAATTAGCTGCTACAACAGAAAGCAGGACATCCAATCGGTTTACTGTATCCTTCCACCTTTTCAACCCTCAACCTTGGAGTTATGCATATCTGCTTTTCACCTGTTGTTGCTATGACTATTCCGCATTCATACCATGTTGCTAAACCAGATGTTTATCTCATGCCCTGTGTGTAAGATTTTCATTTATTTATTGTGTCACAGCTCCTTTCCATGGCTTTATTTTTTCTCTTTAAGTGCATGTGATACAAACTAACCTTGAACAGTCCCAACAGTGTAGTGGTCAGTCAGTTAGTTACATAAGTCCAATATTGTTATTTAAAGTTTAACTTCAAGACATTGCAGTTATTACCCAAATTGAGCAATTTTTCAATTATTTTAATATAAATCTGGGTACTCATTTCCCTCTAGCATTAGAGTTTAAGTCCTGGATGCAAGTACTGTTTTTACAGAGGGCATCCCTAAAATTACTTTCTTGACAAACTCATAACACAATGTAATATAAGGAGCAGAAGAAAGTTTTATTATTATAGAGGATCAAAAAGAAACTGAAAAATGGGGGGGTGTGGACTGCACGGGAGCAACGATGAGTCATTCGGGACTGCAGGAAGTATGCAGTTCTGTCATGTAGACCAGTGTCATTAGCACACTCCAATGCCTACTATGGAAATAGGACCCAAGTGTCATGGAGACCCACAGCCATCATCAGCTACATGAGAAAACCTAATAGTATGGGCCAGGAGGTCCATGGTGCACACTGGCTGTATCTGTTGGCACTGTCTTGCATCACTCATTTTTTCTGTACTTCAACTAAGTAGGTGTTTCCTCTGCAGTGCCACTGGTCAGTTTTCAGGCAGTCACCCCCATAATCCTGTAGGTGGAAGCAAAATTGTGCCAAGATTCAGCTAAATTAAATTCAGTTATGATTTGGTTGAAGCAGTACTTTTTTCTATTTCATGTTTTAAGTAAGTTATTTTTTTACTTTGTTTTTAAATTTTCCTACACAATTACTTTAAGTTTAAATTTGGTTATTGATAGGTGATGACAGATTTAATTTGAAGGCCATCAAGGAATGCGAAAACGTGGGGCACCTCATCGATGCTACTGCATTATATCTCAGTCGCTGTTAAAAGCCCTTCATGTATGTATTTTGCACTGCTGTCTGTGCAGAAAAAGGAAATGGTAGTCTTTATAAGATAATTTATAAAAATTATGCTTGATGAAAAGTATTCTAAATGTATATTATACCTAAATTATTATGAAGGACTGGTATGATTGCATCAGTCATTGGGATGTAACTTCGAAATGTGATGTCACTGTTAGTAGTAACCTTTAAGATGAGTAACAATGCATTGCCCTGTAATGAGGCAAAAGTGCCATGTGAGCTCCTGTAGCCAATGCTGTCTGCAACCCTAGAGGCCTGTGACCCGCACCCCAAGGACCTTTTTACAAACCATGGGAAGATCATGCTGTTGGAGCCTGGCGTATTAAAAACATTCAGTACCAGCTTCCGTTGACTGACATCTGGAAATAGACACTGGAGGGCAATGGGAATAGGGCCTCCTAACTGAGATACAGAGCAGTAGTGGGATAAAAATGCAAAAATGTTTCATTATGCACATTCCCTATCGATACTAAAGTGTTCCTCTCAGACTGCATAGTTCATATAAAAATCAAGGAGTTCAGACCTAACGTACTGAAGTTCCCACCCGGTTTGTGATGTTGTCATGATGGGGTCTTTACTATCTTCTTCTTACAGGAAAAAAGACCTTGCTGCCACCAAAAAGGACCGTGCAACTCACTGCTTGACAATATGTGAGAACATTGTGGCCCAGTCCTTGAGGTAAGCCCCTTCTCCTGACGGTGACATGCCAGTTGAACTAACATTACAGTCGGAGGGGTCAACAGCTTTTGTGACATTGTCCTCATCATATACAAAAGTGCACTGACGGTTATCTCTGGTTTTAAACAATCACTTTAATTTAATTGGATTAATGGAGGTTGGAGCTGGTTTGGCTGTAAGCTTCATCAAGGTCAGTGCTGAGTGTGGGGTTGGGGCAGTTCCTTGCCTATTTGTTTTTCCAGCATTTTGTTTTTTTGTTTGGAGTGACTGTGAAACTTCTTTTGCCTCCTGTGGTCCTGGGATCAGGACATCATTTGAGTTCCAAAAGCTGCTTGGGATGGCGATGGAAACAACCCTTGCTTGCTGTGATGATGCTGAGTCTGATGTCAGGATGGTAGCAGATGAGTGCCTCAACAAAATCATTAAGGTTGGGCCCTTTAGCTTTCTAAATGTGTTATAATTCTACTGCTGTACAGAGAAATTACAATCTCTAAATTCCATCACATTACACATTTTTATATATCTTCAGTTATCGTCAGGCTGCAAATTGCTGAGTCACTGTAAAGTTGGGCTTAGATATTCTCACAAGAATGGTTTTTTTGTTTTCTATCAGGCACTCATGGACTCCAGCCTTCCTCGTCTGCAGCTTGAACTATATAAAGAGATCAAGAAGGTATGTCTGAGTATTCTTAAGTGCTTTATGCTTACTTGATTTTTATTTTTTTTTTCTGATCAATATTGAACAAAATGATCCACTGAAATATTGTGCATGGGATGGTGAGGTCCTTCAGTAAAAGTATCCAGCTATAAATGGACGCACTTCAGTGCACTGAGTAAAACTACCTTAGAGCATCTGAGCCTCCTGATTAGATAGGATAGACCTTTAATAATCCCCGCAGCAAAATTCATGTGTACAGCAGCTTGAAACAGACTAAACATAACATAAGACACATAAAAGGTGCAAAATGTAAAAATAACTACTAAATAATAGAAGACAATTCCTACCAATATGATAGAAACTGATAGTTGACAAGTTCTAGTGTGATATTACGGACATGATGGCTGTTGGTAGGAAACGTATAGGTTCGGTCCCCACTCAAGTCTGTGTACAGTTTTCATGTTCTTTTTGTTTTTGTGTAGTTTTCCGTGGGGTGTTCTGGTTTTCTCCCACAATCCAAAGCTGTGTTTCAAGTGGATTGGTGAAATTAAATTTCCCGTAGTATGTTTATTTGTGAGTGTGTTAAATTGTTCTTTGCAGGAGAGTAGACATTTGTGAAGTTTATCTAGTATTTTTATTTTTACCAAAAAAAGTTCCCCAAATACGAGTTAATAATAATTAATAATTGTGATATTAACTGTCAATCACAGTGGATAAAAGCATCACCTGAAATGCTTGCAGAGTGCAACTGCCCTATTTTTATCACTGTTGATGTAGATTGGTTGTTGGCCTCTGTGCCAATAGACTGATGCACATTCTCTCTTCCTTCAGAATGGTGCCTCACGGAGCCTCAGGGCTGGACTGTGGCGATTTGCTGAGCTCTCCCATCTTGTGCGCCCACAGAAGTGCAGGTAAGTCCTCTCCCTCTTTCTTGTATGGTACACCATAAATGATGTAGCCTTCAGGTGGTGCTGCAGTGCACTTAGCCATTCTCTCTCTCTGCCCCTATCTGTATCCTCCAGGCCCTACCTAGTGAACCTACTACCCTGCCTGACCCGCATCAGCAAGCGTCCTGAAGAATCCATTCAAGAGACGCTGGCTGCTGCTATCCCCAAAATAATGGCAGCACTTGGGAATTTCGCCAATGATAGTGAGCTCAAGGTGCGGGGTGATGGCATTGTAGTGCTGGTGTGATGCCTAGTTTCTGCTGGCTTTTTGAGGACACGTGGTGAGATCACAGTAGTTGCAGAAAGTACCCCAGTTTGCACTTCTTTCCTGTTGTAAATCAGTGCACTGTTTCTCTGGGGTATGAATTCTTTGGACTTGGAAATGCAACAATGATCACTGTCTAGTGGTACTTCAGGTTAATCTCAGACGAAGAGAAAAAGAAGGATCTGAAGGAACAGTGGCACAGCCATCTGTATGGTCTTCCTGTGAAATTATTTTTAATCTCCTGTGAATCACTTAGTATGGTGGGGTTGATACTAGAGATGGCTCATTCTATGGATTTAAGTTCCTTGCTGTAAATGTTTTTTTTAATGTTTTCTAAACTAAATGAATGATTTGCAGTTGCTGTAACCTTAATACAAGGGTGTATATAGATGAGATTTCTGCTTAAAATGTTTGCTCATTACAGTATTATTGATTGAAAGCAGCTCTGCTGCTTGCATTATTTTTTCTAGAAGTTGCACTAAAATAGATATTTCAGGCTTATTATTTGTCCATCTCAGTCTCTGTGGAGTTTGTATGTTCTCCTTGTCTTTCCTTTTACGTTCCAAAGAGAGGTTTTTCAGGTGAATTGGTCATCCTAAATTATCTTTTGTACATATGTGTGTGTCTGAGATTTTTTCCCCTGCTCCATCCAGTGTTACCGACCTCACATCCTTTGTTTCCTCTAGACCACAAAGTCCCAACAATGGACAAACAGTTAATGAACAAGACAAATTAATAAATTATTCTTATTTATTTACAGTTATTTGCTGACTTGATACATTATAGGAAGGCATTGTTTCTATATCAGTTCAGGATAAATACCTTGAACAAAAGTATAACACCAGAAAATGGGATTTGAACTAGGGACCTTCAGTTGACAAGTTCAGAACCCTATCTGCTGTGGTACTATGAAGAATGAATTAAAATTTGACTTTTAAATTAGGAGCCCTTTGTAAGGCCTGAAGCACACAAACTTGCAAGCTTACATTGACAACAAATGGCTGTTGTGCTCAATGAAGAACTCTTCTTGAGCCCTGTTATAAAATTAATCCATAAGCTATTACTTCATTGTAAATATGGCATGACACTCCATCAATAATACATTGTCTATTATGTATGTATGTATGTAGGTAACACACTTTAACTATAATGTTCCATTTAAAAAATAATTTCTGGCTCACACTCTGTACTTGTTTGTGGAATCTACTCATCTAGGTGCTGCTGAAGGCATTTGTGGCCAACCTGAAGTCCAGCTCCACCACAATCCGACGCACAGCGGCCAGCTCAGCAGTCAGTGTCTGCCAGCACTCTCGACGTCCCCAATACTTCTACACTTGGCTGTTGAATGTGCTGCTTGGTGGGTCTGCAGTGTGAGCTGCTCATAGTCTGGCTTTCAGACATGCGTTACCATAGGGCCCTGCCAGTGTTCTGTTTCAGAGCCATTCTGTCAGTAGCTCTTGGTGAAAAGCAAGATGGATACTATTTTCTGGACCACCTCTTCCCTTGTGCTTACTTTCCAGTTATGTGTTTACACAGCAGTAATTTTACAAGTTGTGAAACCTGTTGCACCTATAGAAATTCAAATGTGCTTGGCCCTCAAAGGTCTCCTCGTGCCAGTGGATGATGAGCACCCCAGTCCCCTTATTTTGGGGGTCCTATTGACACTGCGCTACATGATGCCACTCCTTCAGCAGCAAGTGAAGGACACCACAATGAAAGGCAGCTTTGGGGTCACACGCAAGGAAGCAGATGTTTCCCCCACAACAGAGCAGCTGGTGCAGGTAGGTAACTATGGAAAAATTCTGAACCAGGTAATTACTGGGATCTGTGATTTTAAAAATAGGTAGCATTCCAACATTCATTGTCCTATGGCAGCTTAAAAACGGGCATGAGGAGTGATTACAATCAGAGTGGGTTGGTAACTGCGTTTGTTTGCTATCCTGAATCATGTACATCAGACAGATTGAAGAAATTTCAGATGCAGACAGCCTGGCTTAATGGATTTTGCCTTGTTCAGTGTATTTGAATGTAATTATACACCAAGTTTGTCTGAACCTCACTATAACTGTGGGTTCTTCACCTCTCACCCCCCCAGGTGTACGAGTTGACACTCCACTACACACAGCACCGTGACCACAACGTGGTAACAGCCGCCTTGGAGCTCCTGCAACAGACACTACGCACGCCTCCTCCTGACCTGCTGCATGTGCTCATCACACCCGGGAGCATACCATGTATCACCGTGTCTCACGAGGAAGCTGAGAGCCGTGCACGCAGCGCCAGCATCTTGGAGCTCATCGGTAAACCCCTACCACCTGTTACTCTCACACAAGCAATAGTCTTTGTCCATCCATCTCAATAAAAGAACACAGACCAGGGTCTCCCCTTGTTGGTTGCGTACCCGTTAGGCATCATTGTAGTAACAGCAGGCCCTCCCCTGCCTCTTCTCCTGTCCTGACTGTCCTTCAATATACTTTTCAACACTTGTGGGTCTTGGGTGACAGTGGCCATCCCCTGTGATTTTGTAGGCCCCTTTTCCTGTCTTTTTATCTCTTTTCTCCTATTGCCTGCAGCTGGAGGAGGGTCTTCATGCAGTCCTCTTCTCCTCAGGAAACAGAAAGGTGACTATAAGCCACAGTGTCCCTTAGCATCCCCACTACGTCTTCCGTTTACATAAAGCCATACCATAATTATTTCTCTATTCGTATGTTGTCGACATCCATACTAAGTTATTCTTCTTTCAAAAGGTGGAGTTTGATGATCAAAGGTTTGATATACTCTGAATTCTTGAATTGATTTTAGTAAATGAAATGCAATACAGAGATGTATCTTTGAAGCTTGTGATCTGTTTTCTTGGCCATTCAGGTGGGACTCTGCTGATTTACTTTAAAGTCCTTAGCATAATAAAAATCATCCAAAGTTACATTTTTATTTTTAATTAATGATACAGTCTTTTTAAAGGGTAGTGTTATGTAAGAACTTATTTGAGTAAAACATGGTGGGTCTAATAACCACTTCCAGAGGATTGCCTTACCTCCAGTACATTCTCTTGATTCCTCTGATCCTTGTCCTCCATTTCCAGGCAAGCTGCTCTCTGGAGAGGAAGAAGGACTAGAAGACGACCCAGAGACCAGGTCAGAGGTCAGCACTACAGCGTTCACTGGTACGTTTTCTATGGCAGGTGGAGTGAAGAAAGGGGTAATTTGTAATGACTGCAGTGCAAGAGTGTGCTGTGACCACAGTGGATAATCAGTTACTGAAGGGAAGCTGATCTGTGTAACCCTTTTGCCCCATTTTAGCAACCTCGGTGACCAGTGACAACAATAGTATTGCACCTTCATCCTCGGGGGTGTCTACGCTGGCTTCTGTGGACATCATCACAGAGCAGCCACGGTCCTCGCAGCATAGTCTCCAGCCCGGTGACTCCGTGGACCTGAGTGCCTCCTCAGAACAAGGCACAGCTGATACTCCTGATGAGGAGGACATGTTGAGCCACAGCTCCAGCCAGGTCAGCAGTGCGGGGGCACCCGACGGCAACCGCCCAGCCTCCTCCCCACCCAGCGACAGCTCCCAAACCACCACAGAGGGCCCCGACTCAGCTGTCACGCCCTCCGACTGCGCTGAGCTTGTAAGTGTGCTGCGGCAGGCCGGGCCACCCTCCCCGACCTTCACCGAGGGGCCTGACGCCTCGTCCAGCTCAGACTTCGGGTCGTCCTGCACTACTTCCTCTTCTTCCTCTTCTTCCATCGCTAGTGGTAGTGACAAGGTCAGAAGCCTCAAGGGAGGGAGCCTGCAGAGAGCCCTCCCTTCACCCTAAACCCACCTCTTCCCTTTCCTCAGCCTCTTGGCCCCTTCCATGGCTCGTCTCCAGCCCTGAATTCCACCCTTTCATGACTGCAGCCCCAGTGTTTATTATTCCTCCCTTACTTAGCCTGTCTGTTTGTTTTAGCTGCTGCCCTTCTGAGAAAAATAAGATTTGTCTTTGTGGGATGATACTTAGAATGATCAAACTTTGAGGTCTTCTTCAGCACTACTAGTTTAATTTTCTCAGTGTTTGACATTGCCAGATTAGTAAAGCCTAGAATAACTAGAATATTCATTCAGTCAAGCAAGGGTAGGCTGCAACAAAAACCTAATTCAGAAAAGTAAAATACCATTTGACCTCAGTTAAATAACATTGCTGCCTTTCTGCTTAGTAATGAAGTAGTTTATTTTAACATTAGTTTTTAAGGCTGTCAAGTCAATTTGGCTTTGGCTTGTACATTTAGAAATAAAATGCAGCTGCCTTATTTTTTAAAAACAGACTAACTGCGTTACTCGGCATTGCATGGGTCAAAAATGTGTAGCGGTGGAAAGAGGAAAAGTAATATATTCTATAATTACATTAAAGTGGTTGAATTTAGTATAGTCCTAGTCAAGGGAAAGGGGGAGGACGTTTTCTGCAACGTTACTGCATGTGTGGTGTCGCAGCCAACCCATGTGTATGTCATAGCAAAATTTATCAGCATGTGTGTAGGTGTGTGTGGAGAGAAAATCCACCACGTGACTACATACTTTGCACGTGACATTACTACCTGCTGCATGTGACAACCCAACTTAGTGTGAGAAGTAGCTGTGTGCCAAAATTGAAATTTGTGGCTTGAAAAACAGACAAACAGAGATTCAGCTTTATAAATACCAAAATGATGGGTGTACGTTTATCCCGAATTATATCAACTATTATATGGACATTACTTTATCCAGTCTTCACAGTATTAAAATTCTGTACCTATTTATCTGGACTTTTTTGTAATAAGGGCACCAAATTCAGGGTGAAATGTCTCTGACCAGCTGAACAAACCACCTGCTCAGAGCAGTTGTGGATGAACTACACAGGCAATTATAAAATACTCAGAATGGATGCCATTGCAGTGTATGCTTAATTTAATGTTGCTTTTTTTGCTTGCATATTGTTTTCATTTTGTTTTTGGTCCTTTTTTTTAGTTTTGTTTTCAACATGGGATATAAGAACATTTAAGCAGGAAAGTATGAGAAACTACTGAGAATTTTAAAAAGAATAACTGCTTTGGGATAGCAGGGGACATGGTAATGGCTGGTACTTTGCGGTATAAAGGTTCTCAACTTTGAATCTTGCTCCTATTTTAGAAGTATTGATGAGTGTTGAGTGTCGTTAAAGAAAGCTGTGATGATGAGCATAAGCTGTTGTGCAAAGAGCTGTACAACCAATTGCCCACTAATTTTCTCACACTGTGCTTAACCCAGCCCTTGGTAGACTACACCCATGTTGTGCTTTGTTTACAAGTCCCTTTATGCACTTTGACTTTCCATTTAAATGGTTTGAAACCCCCCCCACACAGAAACCAAAATGAGGAGTGTTTAAAAAAAAATCATTTCTGAGAAGGGAGTAAAATTACTGTTTTACTGATTACTACTTGTATTATCTTTTAAGAGCCAACAAATACGCTTTTAAAAGTTATGCCTGTATTACAGTCTCTGTAACTGTGAAAACTGAAACTTGCAGTCCTCTGGTGGAATATCCATACCATACTCAACACATCAAACTATACCAAGAATATTGCCTTATGAAATTTGATAAAGTGGACAACGACCCTGATAAGGAGAGTAAGCTTTGTACTGCTTAGAATAATTATATTAATAGGGTGTGCATTTTGGGTAATTTTAAAGTGAACTTGTATGAGCCTGGGAATACATTGAAATATTCCTTCCTTAAGAAACTGGGAATAGTCTTTTTGATGTCCAGACTTCTGCCTAAGAATGCGTTGTCAAGAATGAAGTAGTTTTGGATCAAAGGGTAGAGGTGTGTTTTATGCCCCCCAAATCTATTCACTTTAAGGAGGCTGGGAGAATGCCAGCATCCATGCAGTTCTTCTGCAGGCATAGATGACCCCAACATAGGATCTAACACAGCCTGGATGGTACAGCAGTCCACAGAAGGGCGCTCACATATATAGGCATGCATAAATGCAGTTGCGTCACCTCTTTCTGCTGTGCCACAGTGTTGCCTCATGAATCTCTTTTTTAAAAAATTTTAATTCTGGCACTAGCTAAATTTATTTTTTGTTTGAAATTTATAAGGAACATAACACCTTTTCCTTCTTGCGTTCCTATTTTTTTCAGTCTGAAACGTCATTGATAAACATTCACCTCGCATTTTTAACACTTGAACTATATGCAATAACACATTAGTCAGATCCTGCCCTACTCTGTCCTTCTGAAAGCAGAGGTGGCAGTACTGCACAAAATTGATATAGTGTGTTTTGCCAAATCATTTATTTCAATAATTTCTAGCACACTGGATTATCCATACTTAAGATAAGTAATCCTTTGGACACAAGTTTTGCTTCATCTCTAAAAGCGGACTGGTTCGGAGATGTTACAGTCGGGGCCTGCCGTGCTCGCTCTCCCTAAATCGGAGCCAATCAGCTTGCAGTCCTGGAGGGCCAAATTCCGTGACTTTTCCAGCTCTGTAAAGTAGCTCAATGGGTTCAGTTTGTAAGATGAATCTCATCATGAGTAACCCTTTGCAAAATTATCTGTGCCTGCAGAAGAATTGCATGGATGCTAGCATTCTCCCAGCCTTGTTAAAGCCTCTTGTATTTTTCATTTGCTTCATTCTTACATAAGCAGGATTTTCTTTGTTGTCCCCCAGTGTGTATTGTGCACTGGCTAATGACTATTTTTGTCACAAGGTGTATCTGTGCCTGTGCTTCCCCTGCACTGCTCTGGATTGGCTGAACTGGATGAACATGCACAGTGTGAAACTGCTGCAAGGCCATATTCAGTTTTCTTTGTGGTTGTGTTTACTTCTGTTAGTGGTCTGTTTATGTGTGTTATTGTAACTGATATTATATAAATGCCACTTTTGTTTCTCTGGTCTATTTCTTAAAATTTCATATTTTTACTGTTTTTTTTCATGGTTTTTAACCAAAAGATGCACACCAATTCTGTAACCCTAAATTACTTTCAGTGGACTGTTTCCTTTACAATGACATTCTTGCTAATTTGAAATAGATTTGTTATTGCGTGATAGTTATTTGGCAAATATTGTTAACTTGTAGATTTAACATAAATGGAGGTCTTATGGTCTCCCACTTTAGAGAACTGTATTTTTTAGCTTAGCTGTGACATAGTATGCAAAAGCAAGTGTATTGCTGAACTTGTGTTCTTGTTCTCTTGTGGTTTTTAGCTAGATGCACTCTGTTCTTCTCTTGATAAATTTAACCATTGAGTCATAAAACGAAAATGTTGCACCCACACTAGAATGTGTCATACAAAGCAGTTTGATTGAAGGTTTATTCTGTGGATTAACTTTTTAGTTTTTAAAGCAAGAAAAACCTTTTGCACCTATTTTCCCAATTCATCTGATCACATTTCATTTTAAAGGACTATACCAAAGAATTTGACTAAGAAGTTTGTTGGTGCTAGAATACTGAAGAGTGAGGCTAATGTAGTGGCATTGCTACTAATGTGCATGCAGTTGTTACCAGGTGTTCCAGGCAGTTTTGAAAGTTCTATGTTTTTTTTTTTTTTTTTTTTTTTTTTTCCTGCAGCAAGCCTGATCTTCTGTGTGTCTTGGTGTTAGGTTCTGGATGGCAGTGAGAGCCAGTACTCTGGGATGCAGATTGGGACATTGCAAGATGAGGAGGAGGAAGTAACAAATCCCACCCCTGAGGAGGCTCTGGAGCCCCTTTCCCGGACTGCGCTTGGTAGGACCTCCTGAGCATCCCAGCACCCCCCCGTCCTTTGGGTTAACCTGTCCTGCTGCACTTTCATTGCCAGCCATTTTCCTGTCCCATGAAACACTATTGACAATCTGAATAAAGTTGCTCTTATGAGGAACTCTGCAGTTATGCATGCTCTCATTGCTTTTTTAATGTTTACCCTTAGTTGGTGTTTGTTCAGAATTCAGGGCTATAATTAATAAGTTCTTACCAGCTGCTCTCTACTAGAAAAATGTCCAGTGTTACTAAAAACCAACTTGTCTGCTGTTTTGCTGATGTGTCTGCAGTCCTCAGCAAGCCTCACTTGATGGAGAGCAAAGGGCACAGCCGGCAGTCATCAGATAGCAGTGTTGACAGGTTCCTCCCCAAGGAGGAGGTGGTGGAGTTGGCAGAGCTGGAGACCAAGGCAAGCTCTCCCGTGTATCTTTGTAGTCTGCTGTGTAATAGTGTTACATTTCAGGGCTGCTATTATTGTTGTTAATCTACATTTAACTGACACCATCACTCAAAGCAGCTTACACTGTAAAGGGTAATAATATAGGACAAAACTGCTTACAAGGCCACAAGGTAACTATAAGGGGATGAGATATTATGTTGCAGGCGACAGAAGACCCACCAAGGACTATATTATCATTAACCACTTTATCCTGGTCAGGATCTGTATGATCCAGAACCTATCCAGAAATCATTGGGCAGTAGCTTATGAAACTAAAACCTGGATAGTTTTCCAGTCCATCACAGGGTGGCTACACACTGTCTTAAACGTATGTGTGTTCAGGCTGTGGGCACTTTCAGAACAACAAATTAACCAGAAACGCATGCTTTTGACCCGTGGGAGGAAACCTGAGCAGTCAGAGGACACCCATCAAGACACAGAGAATACACAAGCTCCACATGGACAGAGCCAGATTACAAACCATGCAAAAATAGCAGCGTTAACGTGAGGTGGCAGCACTACTTGCTGTGCCACCATGCTGGTCATTTAATCATTTGTTTAATTGAAAATTAGACAGCTTAAAGGCAGGCTAAGCTATTACAAATATGTAAGGCTTAAGAACACTGTGCTGTACTATGGAAAAGATCATGACTAATAGAAAAGATGTTAAGCCTGGTCTAAGATTACAAGTGAGTCTTGAAAAGCTAACAAAAGATTGACTTGCACACCTGGTGTTAAATGGAAGCTCATTCTACAGCTTGAAATGAAGAATAGAGAATGGGTGATTCTTTTTCAGTATGCTTGAGGAGGTACTAAGAGTTGAGAATGAAATGGTAAAAAAATTATCTGTACCACTATTTTAGGCTTCAAGAATAAAAGGTGAGATTGGCCACTACACAGACCATAAAGTAGAGCCACTGGTGCACTGCATCCGACTACTGTCTGCCTCATTCCTCCTCACTGGACAGAACAATGGTAAGGCTAAAAGAGTAGAGTGAAGCATACTTGAGATCATAATGCACCTGTTGATAGTCTCAAACAAACGCTGTTTCTCCAACACTGCTGTGGGGTTTGGTGATTCAGAGGGCTTGAAAGGTTGTACAGTTTCTTGATGTTTGCCTTTGTTCTTTGTAAGGACTGGTCCCGGATAAGGAGATACGAGTGAGTGTGAAGGCTCTGGCCTTGAGCTGTGTGGGTACAGCTGCTGCCCTGCTCCCAGAGGCCTTCTTCAACAAGCTGTACTGTGAGCTTCTGGAGGGCCAGCCCCCCAATGGTGAGGACTGCAGCAGAAAAAAAGCATGTTTACCTCCTCCTAGTCACAGTACTAAGGTCTCCAGTGTTTTCCTGTTTTTCTCCTGTACAGAACAACAGTATATAACTGACATTCTGAAGTACATTGACCATGGGGACCCCCAGATCCGTGGAGCTACCGCCATTATGTGTGGAACTGTAATCACTTCTGTCCTCAACAAAACGCGCTTCAATGTGGAGCCATGGCTTGCCAGTATCAAAAGTTCCACAGGTTGGTATTCAGAATAAAGATGCTGTAAGGTATTATTCTGAAAAAATGCCTCACATATAGGATTGTATTAAGATAGTGAGTGCTCAGTTGTTTTCTTAATGTTTGTCAGGGAACCCTATCTCCCTGGCAGGCTTTGTGCCTTTGCTGCAGAAGACCCTGAGAGACCCATCCTCAGTGACCTGTAAGATGTCCTGCACTGCTGTGAGGGTAAGTTTCTGATGGAAATTTGTTTATTCTTTAGGGACATTTTCTTGTTTGTCAGCAGCATGAATGGACTGTTTGACACTGATTTGCTCTTACGTGAAAGGAAATGTTTTAGGAAGTTTATCAAGGATTTATATTCAGAGAGATTCCTTCAGGATTAACATTTGCACCCCATTATCCTCCCTCGGTTTATGCACATCTTGCACCTCATCTTGTCTGAGTAAACTGCTTGTCAGTACTTCTTCACAGACTGTTTTACTACCATGGCCTGGTTATTGTCCACTTTGTAGTCTTACCTACAGCAAGTTGATTGTAAGGAGGCCACTGTACATTTTTTGGGGAGGCCCTCTGATGGAGTTCTCCCAGCATGTTGTGTGCACAGACCCTGAACTGGTTGTGATAGAAGTGTTGACTCATCTGAATTTCCTTTGACAAGTGCATCATCTTAGGAATATTCTTTTAAATCTTTTAAAGTTTTGACAAGGAATATATCTCCCCTGTGTTTTGCAGCAGTGCATCATGGCCCTGTGTTGCAGTAGCTACAGTGAGCTAGGCCTGCAGCTGATCATCGACCTCCTGAGCCTCAGGAAATGTTCTTACTGGCTGGTCAGGACAGAGTTGCTCGAGACTCTGGCTGAAATTGATTTCAGGTGATGTTGTCTTCTTGTTCTATGATCCCAAACCTTGTGACGCCACTTAAATATATATTCATTCATGAGTGAAAATCTCTGGGTTTTCTGATTTCCAGACTGGTTGGTTTCCTGGAAAGAAGAACAGAAAGATTACACAGAGGAGACCACCACTATACAGGTGTAAGTGTAAGCTTTACACATCCATTTTCATTTCACATTTAAACTGAGTTTCTTTTCTCCAAAACACTGTCAGAACCTTTCTTTGTAGCTGTTATGTGAACAGAGTAATGCAGAGTTTTTTGAACATATACATGTAAATTTCAGTGTTCTGGCAGTTGGTGAAAATGTATGCTTGCTGCAGGAATATAGTGATTTTTAATTAAACTGTGTTTTTACTACCAAATTGTCCTTTCCACTAATTCTTCCTCCTATCTGTAGCTGCTTAAGTTGCAGGAACATGTGCTGAACGATGTAGTAATACACCTGCTTGGAGATGAGGATGCTCGAGTTCGCCATGTAGCTGCCGCAACAGTCACCAGGTCAGGACAGCTCCATGATCTCTATGAACTTTACTCATTATTAAGCTTTCACTTTGAACTGAAGATGGTTTCCTTTTGTTCGCTAGACTAGTCCCCAGGCTGTTCTACACTTGTGACCAGGGCCAGGGGGACCCAGTGGTAGCTATTGCTAGGGACCAGAGTGGTGTGTACCTGCAGCTGCTGATGCATGAGACACAGCCCCCATCCCACTTCACTGTCAGCACCATTACCAGGTATATACCTCCAACCATAGCAAGACATATGGTGTCAGTCTTGTACTGAATGAAAAAGAGCCTTTGCAGGTGTTTAAAGAAGCATACTCATAGTGGACTTGGACCTAAGTGTAATGACTTTTGTAGACTCATATCTGCACATGTTGTGCTTTGATTTCACTGTTTATTTTTTTTGGAAGGGCAAGAAACTACATGTGTATTTTTATTTTACTAGTTCACACTAAAGCTGATAAGACTGATAAGAAAAGCAGGATCAGCTAGTTCATGGTACACTGCACATTATACTTTGCGTCAAAGTGTTGATGGGAGATAGTGTGACAGCATTTTGTCTGTCTTCCCCCAGGACATACAGAGGATATAGTCTCTCTCCGAGCACATCCGACATCACTCTAGAGAACAACCTGTCGCGAGTGATCACGGCCGTGTCTCACGCCCTCACTTTGTCCACCTCCAGAGCTTTCACTGTGAGTTTGCCTACAGCTGTCTTCGTATCTCTGGCTTCCTCCTGAGCAGAGGGTTGTTGCCTGGGAGATGACATGAGGGGAGCAATGCTGAATTTTAGTTTCTGTCAGCTTTACACTCACCTTGGGATGATGCTGAAAGGAAGATGTTATTTTCTTCAGAAAAAGTTGTGAGGAGTTCTCATAAACCCTTTAGCGATTACTCCTTTGGAATGTTATCTGATTAAAGATTTTTTTCTTTGGTTTTCTTTTAAATGAGAAAAGCCCAAATTATTTTACCAGGAAACTTTCTTGCAAGAATGTAACATCCCTGTAGAAATGTAATTGCAAACAGATAACTTGTTTTGATCAAATCCATAAGCAAATTGCATTATGTAGTATTTATTTATAAAAGAACACAATAATGACTTGAGTTATTGCCATAATACCATTTACCATATTTTCCGTAATTGCTCTGTACGTTTCTCATTGCCTGTAGTGGAGTGCTTGTGTTTGTGTGACTAATGTCTACTGCCTTTGACTGTGTTTCACAGTTTGGCTGCTGTGAGGCCCTGTGCCATCTGTCATCTGCATTCCCAGTGTGCACCTGGAGTGCGGGCTGGCACTGTGGCTATGTCAACTCCTCTGCTGGTCAGCTGAACCGCTCCAGCTTGTACAAGAACAGGAGCCGTTCCTTCAGGTAACAATGCATACTGTCCGTGCCCATTCTTACCTCAGTTGGTAATAACCCCACAAATCCTTCTTTTGTGTTGGGTTATATCACTGGTGAAGGTATATCTCATCCAGCAATCTCAGAATCATAAGCAAACTATGCCTTAATATTGTTAAATGATCAAATTTCACTGCAGACATTTTTTGACAGTGAAACATGGGTTTTTTAGAGCCTATGTTGTTCTTTGATGGCGAAAAAATGGTCTCTGACGTACTTTGTGTTTGTGTCTGTAGCATTTCGCAGTCAGGCAGTGGAGATGATGCAAAGAAGACCCTGACTGTAGGAATGGCCAACATGTTGCTATCACTGCTCACCTCAGCCTGGTTCCCCCTTGATCTCTCTGCACACCAGGATGCCTTGGTCTTGGTCGGCAACCTACTTGCAGGTAAGGACACTATCACCATGGCACACTTCTTCCCATTATATTACGAAGCATGCCTTATGGTCTTGTTAGCACTAGATACATGCCAACACTAGTAACCAGCCCCTTTGGTTTTCCTCATAATTTGTTGCAAAAGCTGCTGCTCCCAAATGCATGAAAAGCCCCTGGACAGGGGAGGAAGAGTCCAGTTCGGGGAACACCAAGCAAGAAGAGTCATGGCCAGCGCTTGGTGACCGCACCTTGGTCGCCATGGTAGAGCAGCTCTTCTCCCACCTGCTCAAGGTCCTCAACATCTGTGCACATGTGTTGGATGATGTGGCTCCTGGTCCTGCCATCAAGGTAACCTGGAAGGTTATATTATTTTGCACCATTCTTTCAGTTAGACTGACTTTCTTTTCAGTTGCTCATAACACCTTAAAAGACTTGAAGTGTGGTTTCTCATAGAGCTTGGCAATTTTGGAGTGTGTGTTTTGTCACCAATCATGGTAACTTCAGCACATTGTAACTGAAAGGGGGGGTCTCGGAATAAGATGAAAAGGGTAGAAAGGCCCTCTGTAACATTTTCATACCTTTGTAAGCGATGGACCATATCTTAATTCACAAGTTAATTTTTAGATTTTTTCGGAACACCACACATATATACTCTTCAGAGTATTGTTGTATGCACTATAGTAAGTATTGCATAAATATTAATATATCACTTGTAGCTTTTGAAAGTGTTACACGGTTCTTAGGGGTTTTTCCTGTGATGTTTGTTTTTCCAGGCCACACTCCCTTCACTGGGCACCACCCCATCCTTAAGCCCCATCAGAAGGAAGAGCAAAGAGAAAGAGCCAGTGGAGCAGAACACAGCCCCCATGAGCCCCAAAAAGGGTAGTGAAGGCAATCAAGGTTGGCAGCTCTCCCTGTTCTCCTAGCAGTTTATAGTAGCATTTTGGTGTTCCCTGACTATATGGACCAAACCTGATCTTCAGAAAGATGTCTCTGTCTTTCTCCAGCATCTAGACCCACAGAGGGCACAGCAACAACGACCACCAACAAGTCCACATCGTTGGGGAGTTTCTGTCACCTGCCTCCCTACCTGAAGCTGTATGATGTGCTGAAAGCCACACATGCAAACTACAAGGTGATACTCTGCACTGCCTTCTCCGTTTCATATTGTGTGTACTTATATACCCAGTAATGATTTATTAACTGGATTTATGAAAGCTATGTACTACTGAATTATTGTTTGTATAAAACTCAATAATTTGGTGTCATAGTTCGCACAGATTTAAAAACTGAAATTTCAAAATCACTTGTATCCTGTGTATCAGAAACATACAACAGTGCCTTGATTTTTAACAAAATTCCCAACGGCCTACAGAAAGGGCTTGTTGTTTTCCTCTGGGTTTAGCTACGTATTTACCTAATCTGTTGATCAGTCAGTAGAGATTGCTTTATGTTTTGGATGTTAAATGATAGTCTTGCTTAGCATATGTCTAATTGTGATGTGCTAGAACAGTGTTCTCTTGATTTTTGTGCTTAGTTGGCTCCTGAAAAGGCAGCATTATATGAAAATTGAGACGGCTATTTCCATTATTTCTGATGGTGATGATTTTAATGCATTCTAGCCCAACCTAAAAACCTCAAGCAATTTTCAAAAATTTCAATAGAACATCAAAAAAACATAATTAAGAAAAAACAGTTTACACTGTTTTAGTCACTTTTGAAAGAATTTGCCAGTGCAGCATAATTGAAACAAATAAAACACTCTTATTAACAGCCACATGTACATACAGGTTTCTTGTTCAATGGAAACCCTTTGATTTCTTCCCATGAGTACTAACCTATATCTGTACTTTATTCACTAATATAGAATAAAACAAAATGATACCATATACACATGTGTGGCACAGCACTGAGTAAATAAGACCAATGACACAAGGCAAGCTTCTTTTTTTTTTTTTTTTTTTNACTAATATAGAATAAAACAAAATGATACCATATACACATGTGTGGCACAGCACTGAGTAAATAAGACCAATGACACAAGGCAAGCTTTTTTTTTTTTTTTTTTTTTTGCTGGAGCATTAAGCAGATTGGTACATAACTGGACTTGGTACTTGGAAGTAAAAATTAAATTTTGTTGTCCTGAAAAGACTTTGTGTGAGTCCGTGCAAATATAAGAATAATTGTAGTCATGCAATTAAATGTAGGTATGATAAAACCTTGAGATAACAGATTGAGGGATACTGTTTCAGCACTATCAAGCTGAGGCTCTTCATGCTTATTTGGTCAGGGTAGTAATGGCATTTTTTCTGTTGCCTAGGTGACACTCGACCTTCACAACACCAGTGAGAAATTTGGCAGTTTTCTGAGGTCGGCTTTGGATGTGTTGTCTCAACTGTTAGAGCTGGCTACGCTGCATGACATAGGAAAGGTGAGACTTTGCTTCTGATAAAATATGAAAATCTTTTGTGTTGTGTATTCCCTTTTGAGTTTCGTGCATGTAGGTGTGTATGTATTTGACCACTCTGACTCTCCGTAGTGTGTCGAGGAGATATTGGGCTACTTGAAGTCATGCTTCTCCAGGGAACCCACCATGGCCACGATATGCGTCCAGCAGGTGAGAATTTCAATTTGTCTGCCATCCCAGTCATTCATACCTGCTGGGAAAAGTTATGTGATGTCATATATCAGCAGGAGATTTTTTTATGCTACTGGATTTCTGGCAGTTGAAATGTTTATTTTTTTTTTAATTTATTTTTTTTTTTCTCTCTCATATATTTTTATGCTTATGATGCTTAGTTACTGAAGGCTCTTTTTGGGACAAACCTGGCATCCCAGTATGACGGTTCTTCATCAAACCCCTGCAAGTCCCAGGGTAAAGCTCTGCGTCTGGGCTCATCCAGCCTGAGGCCAGGCCTTTACCACTACTGCTTTATGGCCCCCTACACGCACTTCACTCAGGCACTGGCCGATGCCAGTCTGCGCAACATGGTGCAAGCTGAACATGAACAGGATGCTTCAGGGTGAGTATCTTTGTGACTGTAGTGATGCACTCGTGTTCAAACATATTCTAACATGACCACAAAGACACTTTGCAAGGGACAGCTTTCATATGATACCTTTCAAAAGATATTTATATTCTGTTCTTCTGTTTTCTGGACAATGGTAATTTTCTTCCTTCATCTGTGCATCCCTTTTTTTTTTTTTTAAAGCAGTAGATCTCTTATCCAACCCATTGCTAATTCTGTGGATGTCTTCTACATTTGGACCCTACATATCTGTCTCAGCATGGCTTCTTATTTGAGATTTGTGACCCTTAGGTGGTTTGATGTGATGCAGAAGGTCTCCAACCAGCTCAGATCCAGTATCACCAATGTTACCCGTCACCGAGGCGATAAGGTAAAGCCATACTCTCTGTTCCCTGCCACTGAAGAGGAGTGTAGTTGTAATTGTCAGGGAGTAGATCAGTAATGGGGAGCTGTACAAATGGAGCCGAAACTGACTGCTTTCTTGGCCAGTAAAGATGTAATTGAAGCCTGATTAATCCACTCGCCATGTTTAATTATTATATAAACTGGAAACTGGTGCAAATCTTTTTTTTTTTTCTTTTTTTTGTGCTGTAAGGCACTAAATGTCTTCAATTTGACAACATACCTCTATTACTGTGTTATTATTCATCGTGACCTTACAGTTTTGTACTGTTGCTAATTTGTCCAGCTGGATAGAGCTGGAAACAATTGTGGTGAAGTACTTTTTATTAACACCCAACACCTCCAGCACTTGAATCACCATCCCTTTTGTTACATGTCAGGAACCTTAGCTGCTAAGCTACCTGCTGGTTCCATGTAGAGGGTATAGCTGTAATCTGTGTCTTGTGTGCAGAATGCAATCCACAACCACATCCGTCTGTTTGAGCCACTGGTGATCAAGGCACTGAAGCAATATACCACCAGCACCTCTGTTCTCCTACAGAGGCAGGTGCTGGACCTACTGGCTCAACTTGTACAGCTGCGTGTCAACTACTGCCTGCTGGACTCGGATCAGGTTGGGTCCCCCTCCCAACTCCCTTTACTTGCCTCCGTTTTCCATTTCTTCACACACACAAGATGCAGTTTCAATTTGTTATAAACATTTGACATGCAAAGTTTTTTAAAATTCTGGTTTTACTGACAGCTGATACAGTTTTGTAATGAATGTTTATTTTCTAGTCTGGCCAGATCATTTGTTAATGTGCTTCCAGTCACCGAGTTTCCTGTCACTGAGTTTCAGTCCTTTTACAGGTGTTTATTGGCTTTGTATTGAAGCAGTTCGAATACATTGAAGTTGGGCAATTCAGGTAAGAGCCTGGAAACCAAACTATGTTATTTTCAGATTTACACTGTAAAGTGGTATGAAATCCTTCTCAAGTCTTGGGGCCTTAGTTGAATTTTATATCACTGTAACCTTTTTCATTGGATAATTGATGCTGGTGGTAAAGGTAAGGAATTTGCACACTGCTATTCTGTGGCAGGGATTCAGAGGCCATTGTACCCAACATCTTCTTCTTCCTGGTGCTGCTGTCATATGAACGATACCATTCCAAGCAGATCATCAGCATTCCCAAGATTATACAGTTATGTGATGGCATCATGGCCAGCGGCAGGAAGGCTGTCACTCACGGTGAGCTTCTTGTCCGGTGTCTAAAAGAAGAGGAAATGATAAGCAGTTGTGGTCAATGAGCATGTAACTGAGGTATATTTAAAAGCCTGAAAAGAGTAAAATAATCACTTGTGATAATGAAGAATCTGAAATAATTAACTAGCACCTTATTTTATAGGTTTCTTTTTCACTCGTACCTCAACTGACCTGAATAAAAGCTTAATAATACATACTTGGCCATTTAATTATTTCACAGAATAAATTGTGTTTTAAAAACTCAGATAATTTTCAAAGTTTGCAGCACAAGGACTTTTGGACAAGAACAATTGTCATCCACTGGTCAGAGTACAGAAGGAAATTTTGCTAAAAGAGAAAACATGTGTTTTAATTTAAGTTTTCAAGTGAAAGAACCTCCATTAAATGGTTATCAAGAATGAAATGCTGTGCAAATTTTCATTCCAGGATGAACTGCAGAGGTACCCAGCACTGTTGTATTAATGCAGTAAAGTTTATGAATTTTTGCAGCAATCACAGCCTGAGGGCTTCCTGTGGCTGGCCTTGGCTTATGTCAACAGTGTCTGAGTGTAGTGTTTTCATTGTACTTTACACTACTAGTGCAGACAAGTTGTTATTACTCAGGATGAAAAGTGATGCTTTGCGAAATACAAGTTGATTGGTAACTATGTTGTTTCTCTTGGAAATTTTTTTTCGACCCCTAACTGTACTTTTGTTGGGTCTCTCCTGTGGCTGTTGCACAGTGAATCAGTGGTGCAGCTCCCTAACTGCTACTCTGAAAATTCATCCAGGGTATTTGCATCCTGTTTTTCTTAATTTCATGAATAAGTACTGACACTGTGCACTAAATTACTGTGATAGGATGTTTCTTTTTCTTTTTTACCTCTCTTTACCTGCTGTTTTTTTACTTTCTGTTTAAACGCGGCTGTAGTTATCATTTTCACCATAAAACAAATGCTCCTGGGAATGAATATCTCACACAAATTTGAGGGAAAGTTTATTTGTGACTTTATGATTAAATGTCTTGACCAGAGTGTTCATATTTAACAAAGGGCCAGTATGCTTACACAGTGAGCATAAACTGATAGGTGTAGCTGTAAGGGTCCTTTATTTAATTTATTGAAATTAATTGTATTACATTTATTCAGTTTTCTATGCTTTTTGATTTATTTTGAGGTTTTTGGTTTGATCTGTTTTTATGTTTTTGTAGAAACTTTTCCTCAGATGATGACTTGTGCTGTAATTTTTTGGGAAGCTGTTAAAGAAACGTGTGCTTTCTGAGACTGGGCTGAGTTCCTTTTGGTTACTTCATCAGCTTTGCTTTCCTCTTATCTGGATATCTCATGTTCTAATGTCAATGCATGACACCTTCTGTTTCCCATAGCCATCCCGGCACTGCAACCCATTGTCCATGACCTTTTTGTGCTGCGTGGCTCCAACAAGGCAGATGCTGGCAAGGAGCTGGAGACCCAGAAGGAGGTGGTTGTATCTATGCTTCTTCGCCTCATCCAGTACCACCAGGTATGCTGTATTGCCAGCACTGGGGCTGCTTCTACAAACACCTCCTATGTGGCTCATGGGTACTGGTTGATGCAATGTTTGTGTGTGTTTTGTTGACATATGTAAGTTCTCTGACACATGATCTGCTGACGTGTGCTTCTGTACCTTCATCGGCAGGTTCTGGAAATGTTCATTCTAGTGCTGCAACAGTGCCACAAGGAGAATGAGGACAAGTGGAAGAGGCTTTCACGTCAGATTGCTGACATCATCCTACCCATGATTGCAAAGCAACAGGTGTGTTCAACTTTGGCAGCCTAAGCTAATTTTAATTCATCTCTAAATGTGATAATTATGTGAACTGATGCACTCCTCATAGTTCATAAAATGGCCCACGAACAGTAGGCATCCTGAGGGGCAAAGGATATTGCTCTGTGCTGATTTGTAGTGGATGTCAGGAAGTTCCTCATTCTGCAGATGCATTTGGATTCCCATGAGGCTCTTGGGGTTTTGAACACACTATTTGAGACAGTGGCCCCCTCTTCCCTGCGTCCCGTGGACATGCTGTTGAAGAGCATGTTTGTGACCCCAGGCACTATGGTAAGTCCATGCTCTCATTGTTTTTATTAATCTCTTTGTGTGTGCCTGGATTGTGCAGCTATCTGAGTGTTTCCCCTTGTTTACAGTCATCAGTAGGCACGGTGCAACTGTGGATCTCAGGCATTCTGGCAGTACTGCGTGTCCTCATCTCCCAGTCCACAGAGGACATTGTGCTGTCCCGTGTGCAGGAGCTCTCTCTCTCCCCCTGCCTTCTTTCCTGCTCCACCATTGACCGGCTGCGTGACGATGGCCTCCGTGTGGTCCCAGCTGAGGAGCTCAATGAGGACCCACAGAGGCCTCCACCGGAGGAGACTTTTGCAAGGTGAGCCATTTCTTTGGTCAAGGATGATTAATCGAGAAAATGTAAATCTTTGGAATATTAGTGAATGTTCTTTAGCTGAAGCCCTCAACATCTCCAGTGCTTCCTTCAAGCGTGTGTCTGTTTTTGGCAGGTTCCTGCTACAGTTGGTGGGTGTACTTCTGGAAGACATTGCGACCAAGCAGGTGAAGGTTGACATGAGTGAGCAGCAACACACCTTCTACTGCCAGCAGCTGGGCACCCTCCTTATGTGCCTCATCCACATTTTCAAGTCAGGTAATTGCAGTTGCTGTCTATTTGAATCTGGGGTCTCTCAATGCCTCACATTATAGATGGCCATGTTTGTGCTTTCAAGATGTTTCTGTTTTTTTTTTTTTTAATTTGTATGTTATTCTGTTAGATTATAACACTGTAAATCATTGGTGCTGCTTTGGTTTTGCAATGCTGATCAGCTCTCCTCATTTTTCCATCAGAAGGCCTGTTCAGGACAGTTTTAACAGTTATGTGTTCCACTTAACGTTTGCAGGCATGTTCCGGCGGATCACTGCTGCAGCTACCAAACTACTGAAAACAGAGGGTGGCGATAGCAGCTTCTATTCCCTGGAGGACCTCAATAGCCTGGCACAGAGCCTGATCACCACTCACCCATCCCTGGTGTTGCTGTGGTGTCAGATCCTCCTCCTTATCAATTACACAAACTACGCTTGGTGGTCAGAAGTGCACCAAACACCCAGGTATGACCTGTAGCCACAAGGTTGTGGCTAGCTGGTGATTCAGGGTCTCAACCTCAGAAATCTTTTAAGGAGCAATCCTTCTGAATGAAACTGAGATTAAGATCTTGTTGTGAAGATCAGCTATATGGGCTTTTTTCCCTTTACAGAAGGCATAGTTTGTCCAGCACCAAGCTGCTGAGCCCCCACTCCTCTGGAGATGGGGAGGAAGACAGACCTGAATCCCGACTTGCTATGTGCAACAGGGAGATTGTCCGCCGTGGCGCGCTTGTCCTCTTCTGCGATTATGTGGTAAGCTACCTGAATTTTAAATTTCAGACTTGCTTCTGTTGACATGATGAAAGTAAATGGAATTGGGGTTTCAACCACTTGAGTGAACAGCTTGGCTCTGATGGGCACTGACCCTTCATCCCCTCTCAGTGCCAGAACCTGCATGATTCAGAGCACCTTACATGGCTCATTGTGAACCACGTACGGGACCTCATCAACCTTTCCCATGAGCCTCCAGTGCAGGACTTCATCAGTGCTGTGCACCGCAACTCTGCAGCCAGCGGCCTCTTCATCCAAGCCATCCAGTCACGCTGTGAAAATCTGTCCACTGTGAGTCTGCCTAAGGTTGGGCCCTTTCAGTCCACCTACTTTAAAGTTTTATTGTATCATTCCCTTCATGCCTCAGTTCTCCATACTTAAATTTATCTTGACTTCAAAAAGAGGCTTTGAAATTGTATTATCTTTTTAGAAATATGCTCAAGTTTATACATCCATATTAATCCCTAATTTTGAAAATTTTGAATACATAGTTTTGTACAGGCTATGTATGTATGTGTATGTGGGTGTGCCATGTTTAAGACCTGCTACATGACCTTCTGGTTCACCTGCATAGCCCACCATGCTGAAGAAGACATTACAGTGCCTGGAGGGAATGCACCTTAGCCAGTCGGGGGCACTGCTGATGCTGTATGTGGACAAGCTGGTCAATACACCATTCCGTGTGCTGGCACGCATGGTGGACACGCTAGCCTGTCGGCGTGTGGAAATGTTGCTAGCTGAGACACTCCAGGTAGATTCTCTTCTGAAAGTCAGTCTCAATACCCACAGGATATCCTCTCAGGAGGAGCTTTTTCAATATCCTTCCTTTCTTTGTCCACCATTCTTACAGAATAGTATAGCCCAGCTACCAGTGGAGGAGCTAGATCGAATTCAGGAGTACCTCCAGAGCAGTGGTTTAGCCCAGAGGTAGGCCTCCCAGCTCCAGGGTATGTGCTTTGAGCATTGGAGTGGGCATGTGTGTATCCACTGCATGACTGACCCACATAAATTTCATCTCTTGCCCCCCCAGACACCAGCGGCTGTACTCCCTGTTGGATAGGTTCAGAGCTACCATCTCAGAGAACTTGAGGAGTCCCCTGCCACCTGTCACATCGCACCCGCTGGACGGAGAGCCCCCACCTGCACCTGAGGCAGTCATTCCAGATAAGGTTAGATCCTGGAGGGTGTTGATTTTCAGCAGCTACTTTCTTCACAGTCAAAATATAAAACTGAGTCAGCTGAGAGCCTTACTTCCGATTTGTATTTAGTCCATGTAGGTGCTGCTTTGTGTGGATGATTTTCTGGAGCTGTCTGGGGAACTGTCTTTGTCACAGGACTGGTACATGGCACTAGTAAAGTCACAGTGCTGCATGCACTCTGATGCTGCCTTGCTGGAGACTACTGAACTGCTGACCAAATTGCCCCGGGAGGAACTGTCTTCCATTATGACTTGCAAGGTGAACAGATTTTATTTGTGTATACTCTTAGATGTGATATCAAGGGCGTAGTGGTTAGAGATTCTGCCTTATAGTTGTAGGACCCATGTTCGAAGTCCACGTACTGCTTTGATACCCTTGAGCAACGTACTTACCCTAAACTGTTCCAGTAAAAATTATCCAGTTGAATAAATGGAAAATCATTGAATGGTGCTTTACAAAAATGTTTCAGCTAAATGAAGAAATTAAATTGTGTCAAGGTCAAGCAACTGGAAAATGGTATTTAATTACCTCTTTGGATAAGTGGTTCCAGAAAATGGATGGATCGACGGATGGATGGTAAATGTACCAGCTAGAAACCATGCCCCTCCATGCCCATGTTGCTGTGCCACTAGGAGTTCAATTTGAACTTGCTGCCTACGTGTCTGAGCTTGGGTGTCCAGCGCCAGCAACATGACCAGGACGGTGTATTGCTGGAGATCACGCTACAGCTCACCCTGGACCACTTGTCTAGGACCACACAGCTGCTGCCCAGCCCACACCAGCCGTTCTTACCTCCAACTGACCCAGCTGACCCTAGCTACTGGGACAAGCTTGCTGACATCTATGGTGAGTCCCCCACCACCCCCCTGCTCTCACTTCTCCCTGGAAGCCCAGGTCTAATGTTAGTCCTACTATCCTGCTGTCTGCATGTCCCAGGGGAACCAAGTTTTTACCGCACAGTGATGAGCCTATGCAGAGTCCTGAGTCAGTACATGTTGGCTTTGCCCAAGCTTCCTGCTGTCCATCAGATCTCCTTTGACCAGGAGGCCCTCTTCGTCAGGTTCACTGTGCTGGCTGTGGAGGTAAATGCTGAGACCAACAGTTTATAGAGGTATTGTTCTTTTATATCAACTAAGGTAATGTATGCATAGAGTTTAATCTGTTGGTTAGCAGAGTCTCTGCTCCTTAGAATTGCCCTTCTCTCTTGTCCCTGTCCCCTTTAGATGGTGTTGTGGCGTTTGCTCCAGGACCGGGTTCCACTGAGTGTGGACCTGCAGGTGGTTCTGTCCTGCTGCTGCCTGGGTCTACAACAGCAGCCAATATGGACCCTCCTGGCTTCCATCCCCTATGGCAGCCAGGCTTGCTCCCTCATCCACTGTATACGCTTGCTCATCGAGGCAGGTTCGCTCCAAACTCTTCCTCCCACCTGAGATCTCTGCCACTTCAGTCTTAGCTGAGGAACACTGAGTTACTCACCATATTAAATTCCAACATCCAGTGCCTATAAACAAGGGTTTATTGTTGAATTGTTTGCTCAAGGGAATTCATTCCAAATGTAATGGTTGGGTCCCCACTGTCTGGGTGCTCATGAGAGATGCTGACTTCAGTGCACGTCCATCCCCTCAGTGGCAATAAAGCCAGGAGAACAGCTCCTGCAGCCAGAGAGGAAGAGGAATTACTCTGACAGGAACAACATGGAGGACCAAGTGGGCTCTGTACCCTCAGACAGTGAGTTCTGCCTACTCTCCCATTGATGAGTTTTATGGTCAAATAAGCTTCAGTGCTTTCAAAAAGTTTCAACCTTTTTTAATGGAATAACTTCAGTCTGGGTTTTCATGTTATCCTCTATTGCTGTCCTTCTAGGTATCCATGTATGGAGGGCATGCGAGATCATGTCGGAGCTGGTAGAGAGTCTGCAGACAGTGCTGGCACCAGGTCACCCTAGGAATGACAGGATTCCAGCATTCCTCATCCCCACACTGCGCAACATTGTCATAAGCCTGGCTAGATTGCCCCTAGTTAACAACTATACAAGAGTACCTCCACTGGTGAGCACTACTTTTTATATTTTTTGCAGCTTTATATATTCTTCATTTTTGGGTCTCAAATAAAAACTGATTCATAAGCTGCTTCAGGGAAGAGAACAAATACTTTAAATTTAAAGTTGAGTTTGTTAGGGACCCAGGAAAGAAATTTATTTTAGCTGTATGTATTATTTTTTCGCTGATGTCTCCTCAGGTATGGAAGCTGGGCTGGTCCCCTAGGCCAAGTGGAGAGTTTGGCACGGCCCTACCAGAGATCCCTGTGGAATTTCTACAGGAGAAGGAAGTCTTTAGGGAGTTCCTGTACCGCATTAATATGCTGGGTAAGACAGCAAGCAGTGTTGCATATTTCGAAACTTCACTATGTGTCAGCAGTGCCTTTTCACCCTGTGTACACCATTCAATACAGTGGCGTTATAGTGGAATGTGATAGCCAGTAGCAAGCTTACAATGGAGCCAAGTGGCTTTGTCAATTTTGTGTGTGTGTGTGTGTGTGTGTGTGTGTGTGTGTGTGTGTGTGTCTGTGAGGTAGGGTGGAGCAGTCGCACACAGTTTGAGGAAACCTGGGCCACTCTGCTTGGGGTGCTGGTCACCCAACCGATCACAATGGACCATGGGGAGGAGAGTCAACAGGAGGTTGGTCAATACAATACTGTTAGAACATTGTTGCAGCATGTGTGGAGGTCTTCTCTAGCAGAAACTGTCAATGATGTGAGACAGTACTCCTAAAATTCTGATAAAAGTATTTTTTGTTTTCTATATTTTTTAAATTAATATTTCACTAGTTGACATATTCAAATATCTATATCCATCCAAAAGGAGAAAAAATTTTCTGAATAATTATTTTAATGTGAAAAATGTGATTATAGTCTTTCTCAGCATGTAGAACATTTTTATGTGAGGCTAAGCACTACTCTGTGTCTTATGCACAATAGGGCTGCAGAATCGTTGTACTTGGATAGACATTGGTAAGTAAGAACTGTGCTTTTTTCAGTGATGGACAATTCATACTGTTTGTTGCAGGATGACATGGAGCGGACCCAGATCAACGTGCTTGCTGTGCAGGCTATCACATCTCTGGTCCTAAGCGCCATGACGCTACCTGTGGCTGGGAACCCTGCCGTTAGCTGCCTGGAGCAGCAGCCTCGCAACAAGACCCTCAAAGCGCTGGACACGCGGTAAAGATACTACTGCAGAGGATCTGTACCTACACCAGCCCATGGTGTTGTAAGCCATAGGTGTATGTGCAATATGTGAACTGGTACAGTAATACTACCCCAAGAAAGCGGTACTATAGTTTTTATGTAGTCAGTCAGCAATTATATAGTATATTGCATGAACACTGGCACATTGTCATAAACTACTTGATTTCTCTGAGGGAATCAGTGATGGGAAACCTGTCTTTTTTGCATAGGGCAGAAAGTCAGTTTACATATAAGGCAGTTGTTGCATATGTGTCAAATGGCCCAGACATTAATCAGAGTCATGGCATTGACACTGGCATTGTTGTAGGACACCACTTGTATGTCTGACAGGTTTGGGAGGAAGCTAAGCATGATCCGTGGCATGGTGGAGCAGGAAATCCAGTCCATGGTTTCCAAACGGGACAACATTGCCACATACTTCCCATACCAGGCCTGGGACCCTGTGCCCTCCTTGAGCTCCTCATCTACTGGTCAGTCTTCTCTCTCAAATACAGTACAGAGAGTGATGTCCTATGCAGTTTAAAATATAGGTATATGCTTTTGAGTTAAGTGTTTTGTATTACTTTATCTAAACTTAATAGTCACTAATTGCAAATGATTTTGTTTGGTATTGGTACATCTGGATCAGCAGTTAGTCTAGTGGTTAGAGCTGCTCTGTTGCAGTTGCATCTCCATTCCCTACTATAGCACCTTTAAGGAAGGTGCCCTGGAATGCTGTAATAAAGAATTACCCAGCCGTGGTGTAAATAGCTCAACATTGTAATTCACTTTTGATAAATGAGTCAGGTTTTAATGAATAAATAAATTTTGTAAGGTCTGTTAATAATATTGTTCAGATCTATGTTAGTGTTTATTCAAGGATATGTACTGACAAGTACTAGTTTGTATGTATAAATATATGTACAGTATGAGCAAAAATACAAGTGTAGAGTTTTGTAGTGTGTTTTTAATTTTGGTTTAAATGCATTTGTGCTGATGTTATGGGCGGGGCTACATGCACCTTTGTATCTGTTTGTACTTTAAGGATGTCTACTTTTATAGTTCTACGATTGTCTGAGTTTTGATGATAAATGCTGTTTGTTTTATTCAGGGACCCTGATCAGCCATGAGAAACTCCTGTTGCAGATTAACACTGAGAGAGAGATTGGCAACATGGACTACAAATTGGGGCAGGTAGGAACAGAAAAACTCATCAATGTGGGTTTTTGACACTACTTATGCATATTTACCTATTCACTAATAACTCACACTAGTCACCTGTATACCACTACCTTAACTTGTAGTAACATAGCAAACAGTATTTTAGCATCTAATTGAGAGAAGGCTTTGTTTAGGTTTTTGAGCTGATTTATCTCATATTTATTCTTCTGTTCAGTGACATAAATTCTGTAAATACTCCAGAGATCTGACAGTTGAGGACTAAGAAGAGATTTTCAGCCAATAAATTGCATATTTGCATATAAAATAATCCTTCAGTATCTAAATGTAATCTTTCCTCGAAAATACATCAGACACTGAAATCTCAGATACCCAGTCCCTATTTCCAATTATTTTAAATGGGGAGGGAAATAATGGGCACTCAGCCTATCCAAAAACACTTATATACCTATGAACTCTTTCTGCATGATAACACACTCTCAACACCAGTTACCTAATTAGAAAACACTTAATCTGCATGTTTTTAACACATGGTACAGTATGTACAGTACAGGAAGTAGTTACTGCTGCCACCAGCATTTAAAGAAATGGGTTTATTTAAAAAATGAAATTGAGTTTAAAAAATTTCAGCTAACAGTTTTATACAAGCCAGGCTAACGGCTTTTACTGGGTACTCGTCAACTGAAGTGAAGAGGAGAGGCTTGTAAGGTATACTGTGTGGAGGAGGGAGCAGGTTAATAAGCACTTAAATAACAGTAAACACATTCAGACAAAGTGAACACAAGACTAGTGAGGAAGCAAGGAAACAGCTGATAAGACACCAGAACCCATACGTGTTTTAAACTTAAAATCCGTAAATGTATACAATACAAGTTGTTACAATGCATAATTTTCTTTATTACTGATTACAAATATACAGGATAAATTGACAGATATCCTGCAGCCTGGGATGTAGCATAAAGCCCTACCATACCCACCTAACGCCCTACCTATCTACCCCCCTCCCCCCCCAACACACCACCTCGTAAGCTCTTCACTGGGGTCATCAGGTAGGCACCATCCTTCATCGGCGTTTTGCTGACTTAGGCCCACAACACCTCCAGATGGCTCAACAGTGCGGCCTGGCGTCCCAGACCCACCCCCCTCCAAGCTTACTAGGTGACAGGTCCTCACCTAACTATACTACCTCACCTTCCCCCATTCTAGTTGCGCTCTCCTCAACCATAGCCATTGACTACCCCTCTCAGCTACCTCTGACAATTCCTTTACCACTTCCCTTAACCTATGTCCTCTAATTCCCAAAACCCTCAGCAGCGCAGTAACAGTTTTTGCCACAAAGCCTCTGGCACCTACCTCTACTGGTTTTACATATGCCTGCCACCCTCGGCCACAAGCCTCAGCCGCTAGTTCGTCATACCTCAATCTCTTCCTCTCATACGCTAAGACAGTATTTAGTTAAAAATTGCTTGTTATTATTATGTTTTTAATTTTTTTTCCCCCTCATTTGGAAAAATTTTGGATACAAACATGTTATAGCAAAGTTTCTGTTTGGATATCGATATTTAGGTCTTAATTTTCAAGAGTGGTTACAGCAAATATTTTGACTCGGAGAGTTTGGATACCAAGGGATTGCTGTCCTTCCTAATGCTGAGGAAAGTATATATTACTTGTGCTTGCATGTATACAACTCATGAGACTTGGAGATTATTAAGACTAATCCCTTCCTGCTCTTTTGATGGACTGTTTTATGTGATATGCAGCCAGTTTAGAGGGAAGTAAATGTTTTGAATTCTTGGTTCTAAAAAGCTTTTCAAAATGTAAGCTTGACTGTGCTGTCTAAAGTGTATATTTGTGTTTTAAATTGAGATGAATTTTATGTTGAAAACCTTAAATTATTGACTGGACTGTAAAAATTTCACACTATTACTGAAACTTTCTGTATATGTTTCATAAGCCATGCATTATACACAGTTTCTGTTTGCCCATCATAACTGTATACTTCTAGGAACTGTCAGCAGTGCACGCATTTTTTTTTTTTTTTTTTTTTTTTTCTTCCTTTCTTTCTTCCCCCCCCCCTCATACTAGCAGAGATGGAGCTCTGAGTAATGGGGCCAAACTCGTGTTTAGCTCCACAAAGGAATTACAGAGCATTTCAGTTTCTCCTGCTGAGCTGTAACTGAGCTGTTTCCATCCTGTCAGATCTCCATCCACTCAGTGTGGCTTGGCAATAATATCACACCTCTGCGGGAAGAAGAATGGGGAGAAGATGAGGAAGATGAAATTGACGCTCCAGCCCCTTCAACACCCCCCACTTCTCCCATCAACTCCAGGTAGGGACACACCCCCTGTTTTAGTATGGGTTTTACTGTTAAGAGTTAAACATGCATGTACACACAAATATACATAGATGTGCTGTTTACAGAGTACTGACTCGCTGTGCTTCCCCCAGGAAGCACCGGGCTGGTGTAGACATTCACTCCTGCTCCCAGTTCCTGCTAGAGCTCTACAGCCAGTGGATCCTGCCCAGCAGCCCGAGCCACAGGAAGACCCCAGTGGTGCTGGTCAGCGAGGTGGTGCGCTCGGTGAGTTTATGGGCTCCTCTGTCTGCCTGGGCTGCAAGAGCAAGGCTTATTTCTCACTGTCCCACCTGCCCTGCTGTTCTGTCGCAGCTTCTGGCAGTGTCAGACTTGTTCACAGAGAGGAACCAGTTTGAGATGATGTATAACACATTAAGTGAGCTACAGAAGGTTCACCCGACTGAAGATGAAATCCTCAACCAGTACCTGGTGCCTGCCATCTGCAAAGCAGCTGCTGTTCTGGGCATGGTGAGCATGAGATTATCTCTGCGGTCACTGCTTCTTTCTTTATTTATTTTTCCCAGATTTTGGGTCTGCATAAAGTAGTTTAGTTTGTAATTTAGTAATACAAGTGTTTCGTGAAAAATTTGTTTCAACAGAAACAGTCTTCTGTTCGCACACAGTAAATATCTGTTCACATTAGCATTTGCAATATAAATTTGGGATACATGACGCAATTGTTGATAATTGAAGGAATCCTTCATCAAGTGATTTCCCTCCCCCCGATATGGAATTGTAGGTATAAACCTGATGTGTGCAAGCAGTGTGACTGGGACATTCAGAGAGTATAATAGCTGCTCACAAGTGTGTTTTTGTGTGTTCCCCACATGGACATGACCTTTCAGGACAAAGCAACAGCTGAGCCTGTATGTCGCCTGTTGGAGGCAGCCCTGCGCAGTACCCACCTGCCCAGCCGCATGGGCGCCCTGCATGGCGTTCTCTATGTGCTCGAGTGTGACTTGCTGGATGACACTGCAAAGCAGCTGATCCCCTTTGTCAGCGAGTACCTGCTGTCCAACCTGCGTACCATCGCCCAGTGAGTCTGTGCAGAGGCACATGCATACACACACATTTTTCCTCCTAATATCTATAGAAGGAAAAGTAACAATATATCAATCATGTTTTCAGTCTTCGTCACCCAGTCTCCTTAATAACAAGTATCTAACAATAACAAAAACATTTGTATATAAAAACAGACACCTCTCTGACCCTGCATTAGGACAAGTAGTTGTTAATGAATGAAAATTGAAAGACAAAATAGAAAGAATAATTCTTTGTTTCACATATTAGAAAATTTATATATGTTACCATTTTAATTTATAAAAATACCTTTTTTTATATTTTAATTAATATTAGGGGACACATTTTTTGTCTAGGAACTGATTTTTTTTTTTTTTCTTTCCCTGCTGGGAATTGATGGTAATTTGACCCCTTTACAATGAGAATTTGTCTAATGGGGTGATTTTCATAGAACAAATAAACCCTGCTAAATGAGAAACAACTGCACACTGTATGTATATAAAATGCTTTCCCTAAGAGACATGGAGAATGTACCTGTCTGACCTGATGAAGTGTTTGTCCACGTGTGTCTTCTTTTTGGCAGCTGTGTGTACCTGCATAACCAGCAACATGTGCTAGTGATGTGTGCTGCTGCCTTCTACATGATGGAAAACTACCCGTTAGATGTGGGGTCTGAGTTCACCGGTGGCATAATCCAGGTGAGACTGGATTACATACACTGACTACAAGCCTGGAAAACTGGAAGCTGACTTTGATGGTTTATTTTGTCACTGTAAAGAAATTGTATAATATTACTGTGATAATGCAATCTGCATAAGACAATATACATGACAATGGTTAAAGAAGTGGAGTTTCACACAAATGACTGCTGTTTGACTCCCAGAAGAGCTGTTTTAATGGAATTTTTTGCAAGTTACTTAACTTGATTGGATTCAGTAAAATATCAGGTGTATAGATGGAAAAAGAGCATAGCTGAAGTTTTGTCATGTGAGCCTCCTTAGACAAAAGTATCTAAGCAACAACAGGAATTGTAATGACCAACATTGCAAGTAAGGTTAATGAGGGTCATACATCTCAACACTAGAGGCATTGTTTAAATTTGAGTCTTTTGCCCTGAATTTGTGGAAGAATTCAGTCGAACATGAAACAAAGAGGCTATACTTCTAATTTCTACTTTTCTTATCAAGCTCAGCCAAACGTTAAAACACTGGTTACATTCTTGCATGTATGGAAATACCCAGGTGGTAATTCAGGGTTCTTTGTCTGGTTCGGCCTTTTTGTGCAACACTGGAGTGTAACATCTCAGTAGTAAACTACTCCAATGAAAATTAAGCCTGTTTTAAAGTAACCAAACACGTCAGGATATGCAAGGTATGAGTACATTTGTCTGTTTCATGTTTCTGGTGGGGAAACTCAAGACAGTTACAAATGTACAATCAATGTGGGGAGCAAGTTTACGATACAGACTGCAGCAGGTCATATAATGAAAAACCAGGAGATTGCAGTGGGGAAAACTAATAGATTAACAGAGCGAAAAAAGATCATTTGGTTGAAACTAAAAAAATTCTCCAGTAAAAATGTTTCTCTACAAATTAAATAGAAAATGTTACAGCATAAAAAGATACAAATTTTCACCCTCCCTTCTACCTCCTTTGGTGATATCAGGCATGCTCGGTCATGGTGTCAGCCAACGAGGAGACCACACCCTCAATAGTATATCACTGTGTGCTGCGCGGCCTGGAGCGCCTCATGCTGTCAGAGCAGCTAACCCGGCTAGATGCTGAAGCGCTAGTCAAGCTGAGTGTAGACCGTGTCAACATGCCCAGTCCCCATCGAGCCATGGCTGCCTTGGGCCTCATGCTTACCTGCATGTACACAGGTGAGCACATCTTATTTGTTGGGGATTTTATATGTTCAAACCTGATTATCAATGATTCCTGTGTTATTTAAACAGCAGGTAAAGAAAGCACAGCAGATTTACTTTAGAGTTTGTGTATTTTGCAGTAGTAATAATGATCTGCAGTTAAAACTGTTAAAGATGGTCCTTGATTTATTTTTTTTCTTTCTGACCACAATATAGTATATTATTCTTACCAATATTAAATAATTCGATACTGTATTCTTTACCAAAGATTCTTTTGTACAGTATGCAGATTAGATTTTTTAAAAATACTTCAGTTTTCTGTGTCTCTACGATAGATAGAGGTAGGAATTGCAAGCGAGATGACTGCTTCCAACTATTGTCAGTAAGCCTGCTGAGCTTGTTGATGGCCAGTCAGTGGTGCAACTGGTTCAGGAGGTGGTGCTGTGAAGGGCATTGCAGCAGTAGTGGAAAGTTTTCAGTGTAAGTTCAGTTCTGTGAGATGCACAATAAAAAGAAGATGTATGCCGAATTAACCTGCCATGTTTGTATCTTTGTGAGAACAAGAAACACTCTGTGTTGCCCAGTCTTGTAGTCTGCGGAGAGGGGTGGGAGAAAGGAGAGAGGAAAGGCCGCAGTGGAGTCCTGGTTGAAGATGGTTTCAGCCTGTGTGTGGGGCACTGCCATTATGTCATAACATAGTCTTATACAGTGTTCTCCTTAAAAAATCGTTATGTTAAAATATTGTAGATGCATACTGTGCAACTAGACATGTGCATTTTTAATGCATTTTCATATCATTTTTATAATGTTTTTCAACTACAGTATAAGCTGTAAGCACTCGATCATGTTTTAGTACTGTATGTTTTCGTACAGCTGTTGGGAAATGTTATTGTTACTCTGACGTCATACAGGTACTGTCTACATTACAAGATGTTCGTGTGACTTGTTTTAATTAACTGTAAGATGCTCATTCACTTACCAGAATTCTGGACATCATTAAAAATTCATTTTTTAACAATTTTTAGCTATTTTTTTCCCCAAATCTAATTTTTTAAATTATTATTATTACTATAGTTTGTTTGTTCATTAATGACCGTGGTAAATGCATGTCCATCATAAATTGAGGACAACCTGTATGTCAAATGACAGAGATGGTACATTTATTTTGAATACACTGGTTCAAGACAAGTGCTGTTTCATTATAGGCAAGGAGAAATGCAGCCCTGGCCGGACCACAGATACCGACCCTACGGCCCCCGACAGCGAGTCAGTTATCGTGGCCATGGAACGCGTCTCTGTGCTCTTTGACCGGTACACACTGCCGCCTGCCTTGTGGAACCTAAAGGGTGCTCCCATAGTGTTCCTTGTGCAGACAATGATGGACTTGATTTCCTCTCATTTTTTCCATAGCAGAAAGCTCAATAACACACCTCAAAAAATCAGAAATGTTCATGTGAACATTTTAAACTTTGTAATGTCATGACTGTTTGAACAGTTGTCTGTTCCCACATAGGAAATACAAAGTTGGTCTTAATAACTTGTTTGCTTTTGTCCTCTCTGTCCTACCACAGGATAAGGAAGGGCTTCCCATTTGAGGCTCGTGTGGTGGCACGCGTCCTGCCCCAGTTTCTGGATGACTTCTTCCCCCCACAGGACGTCATGAACAAAGTCATTGGAGAGTTCCTGTCCAATCAGCAGCCTTATCCACAGTTCATGGCTTCTGTGGTCTACAAGGTTAGGGCTGCAAGAGTCGCCTCTCTGCATGACAAGGCATTCAAACGAAACCAGTTTAGATACCAGATCTCCATCCTGGTCTGTCTCCAGAGTATTATCTTCTACTTCAGTTGAACACTATATGCGCTCTGCTTGTGCATTTATTCATTATAAACAAAGAGAAAGAAACTGTCATTGTTTTTGTGTAATAAAGCTCTCTGACTGAATCTGCTGCTCTTTTCAACTTATTTGCTTGTTAAAAGTAGTGTTCCCTAGGGTTTTGCAGCAGAACTACATCAGGCAGCTGACTAACTCTAAAAATGTTTGTGTGTAGCTTGCACATGTAAGCACAGTGAACGTTTAATGTGTTTGATAAGTTTCATGTCATTTGACTCCCCCCTCACCAGGTGTTCCAGACACTGCATGCCACAGGGCAGTCCTCAATGGTGCGTGACTGGGTGCTGCTGTCGCTGTCCAACTTCACCCAGAGGACCCCAGTGGCCATGGCTATGTGGAGTCTCTCCTGCTTCTTTGTCAGTGCCTCCACTAGCCCCTGGATCTCTGCGCTGTATCCTGATATGTCTCCTGTACTTCTTGAATGCTGTCTCCATTTTTGTCATTCTTCCTTTGTCCTCTAAGAGATTTTGCATATTTGTGGCTACGTTAATAGGACACTGTAGTAAACTGCTTGTCTGAGTCAGAGCTGCAGTGGTTCCCAGAAGCACAGGGTACTTAACTAGTCAAGGTACACTCTGGACCACCAGTCCATGGCAGGGCAAACACACATGTGGTCACATGCAGTCACACGAGGACACACGCCTGCCTCTACGGACAACTGAGATTGACCTTTCACACGAGATTCATTCTTCTATCCCTATCCCACACGTGTTTTTGGACTTTGAAAACTAACGAGAATACACAGAGAACATGCAAACTTCACACAGACTGAGTCTGATTTTAACCTATGTCCAAACAGCCCAAGACTCCAAGACAGCAGTGCTCCTCAATGTGCCACTATGCTGCTATGAATGTGTTAATAGGCCAGACAGTTTGCTTATGTAGCTTAAAATACTAAGGGTTTGATGCTGGAGCTGTGCTGACCCACAAGGGTCATTGTGATTAGAAGTGTGGATACAGTGTACCTTTGTTCTCCTTAACCCAGCTGCCCTCAGCCTGCCCCATGTCATCAGCCGTATGGGGAAGTCAGAGGTGGTGGATGTCAGTCTCTTCTGCCTTGTGGCCATGGACTTCTATAAGCATCAGATTGATGAGGAGCTGGACCGCCGGTCTTTCCAGTCCGTTTTTGAGGTGGTTGCCATGCCTGGCAGCCCTTACTACCGGCTGCTGGGCTGCCTGCAGAGTATCCACCAGGTCACCCCCTTCTGAAGATGCACCTAGGTGGAGGTGGCAGTTGAAGAGTAGGGATTGAGGTCATTGTAACCTCAACCCCTCTCCTAGCACCAGAAGGCATAAGGCCCCACAGCTGCTAGTCTTGCACCTCCACCAAGAGAAAGATTGCCTTTTAAACCCCACCAAAACACTAGCTGTTATGCTTTTTGGAATGGTGTGAACCTCAGCCCTGTACGGACTGATCTGTACATAGGAGTTTTGTCAGCACTTGAAATTATAGTAAGTATGGGGAAAAAATTAATGCAGACATTCTCTGGAAGGGACAACTGAAGTCATGTCTAAGAGAACCTCCTATAGTTGTAAGCAAAAGTAAAGTACTTCTATTTTTGGGTGAGTTTTGTTATAGATTGAACTGATTGCTATATATGATGGGCCTTGGAAGCACTAGAAGCCTGCTTGATATTGTCAGTGTTTATCCTTGTAGATTTTTATTTTTGTTACTATCATCACTGTTTGGCGCTGGAAAGAGAGCGAGGAATCCGGAGTTTAATATTCCTTTAAAAGTAAAATTTCTAAATAGCCATAGTAAAGTGACCTAAGGCTGAGACTGTATGATTGTGCTTCAGGAAACATCACAGTTAATTTTGACATGTTGCAATCATTCCCTATATGCAGTGATTGGGCATAATGTGTCTGTGCATCTGTAAAGAGAGAAAATGCATAATAATTCATGTTTTTTTTTCTTTCCTTGTTTATTTGTGCTTTTTTAATTCTCAGGATGTAAGAAGTGATTACACTGAATGGAATCTTTTAATGGAAATGTTTCTATATCTTGTAAAGTATGTACAATTGTAAAACCTGTGGTGCACGAGATGTTTAAAAAAAAAAAAAAAAAATCCCACAAACCCTAAAGTGAATATGACATTGTTTCTGAGGGTCTTTCCACCACTCCATCTATGTGTGAGCACAGAACTTGTGTTATGCCGGTGTCATGGGCAGCTGAGAGTCACTCTCTGCCCTCCTTTTATTCAACATATTTCACACTAAGCAATAATATAACTACTGAACCAGTACAGCTCACCCTGTGCTAACAAATCATGCCCTGACAAACAGATAGACCACGGTTTTAGAGTAGTTCTAACGTGAGGTATGGTCACAATCGGAGTGGATACCAGACTGTAAATAGGAGCATTAGTGAAGCAAATCAATATTTTGTGTATATTTCAGCTGAAGCATGCTGTAGTCCGCTTTTGAATTGAAATGGCTATTTTTCCACGTCGTACTGATCTTGTAAAAGGGGCTACTGGGCTACTGCTTTGGCAGGCGGGGTTAAGGAGCAGCTTAGTCTGTGGTGTAACAGCCAGCACATAATACACAGTTGCTTGCTGAAGAAATTGTCTTGTTCCAATATTTCAGAGCTTTAATCTGTATTTCCTTAGTGGAGGATTATAACAGCAACCCCATTGTTGTAGTGATCAGATTCAGTGCGAGTTAGCACTCAAAATTTGCACAGAGCTATTGTGTCTGAATAAAGTGTGTTTCTCTCCATGCTCATTTACTGGCAGCAAGTCACTAGCATCACCCCACAAGTACAGCTGGCTTGACAGCAGCACTAAATGGGTTTTTTTTTCCCTTAATCTGCAGTACCTGTAAGTATGATGTCTTTCCACAATAAATGAGTTACTGTATCACTCATTGGAAACCTGTCTCCAAGAAACATGTATTCACCAATGCCAAGCAGGGCCTAGAAATACATTATATATGCCATGGAATAAATTGGTAAGATTGTTATAGTTATTATAAGACATATGAGTCCCAATGAATTTAAAACTAACTTCTGAGTAGTATTTTAAACTGAATATCTTGAAAGGGCATCATTTCCATGCTTTTTTGTTACATTTGATCTCAACCTGAAGTGCAGTATTAAGCTTTAAAATGTTTCCTTGTCATATTTTGTCCAGGAAGTTTGAAGACTGACACAAATCAGGAGAAGACAGTTCTGTTTTTTCCCCTCCCCTAACATACTTTTTAGTTTGCTATTCCCTTTTTTTCCCCCTGATGATGAAATGAGATGGGATGGTTGACTCCACCATTCCCTTGCAGGAGCAGCTGTGTGTCTCTTTCCTGTATAAGGCAATGATGGCATTAATCCGGAGCCAGACAAGGATCTGCAGGCACTTGTGTTTTCATGCCAGAAGAGAAGATTGTATTTAATTTTCTGTCATGTTTTAACACTAAGTGAAGAAATGTAAATCAATAAAACATTTTAAATGTAATTTTCCCTGTTTTACATAATTGAAAAAGCAGCTTTTTTGATCGTTTTCAGTGTACTGTCGCCAGGCTGCAAAATTGTATTGTGTTGTATATTACTGAAAACCCTAAATACAGCAATGATAATTAGAATGTTAGTCAGTACCTACAGTGCAATATAATATAAATGTGGTATTTGTTTTTGGCTTCATGTTAAAAGTTAATCTAATGTTCAGAAGCACTTTATATCAACAATATCAGCAGATGCAGACAGGATTGTGGCAGGGGATTCTAAGATGGAAGCATGTTCACAGTCTTGGTGTCTTGGGTACAATGTTCATGTTCATGACAGCAGCTGAGGGTCTCCCTGGAAGACATCCATTATATGATCCTGGAAAAGGATTAAATTCACCACCTTTATCAACTGAGGTGAAGTAAATAGATTTTTTTTGTGACTGTTTAGAAAATGCAATGCAATTTTTAATCAATGTCAGATTAAAAATAGTTAGCTGAGTTACCTGGTGCTACACAGGTCAAAAAGGTATAGTACTGAAAAGGTGAAAAGTAAAAACACATTATATGATCACCAAACTATTTTATCATTAAAGTGGTTACATTTACTATGCAGGTATTATTAATACTGTCGGATAGGAGAGGCTATATGCATTTGTAGCCAGGTGGTTTTTGTCACTGGATGGCACAGATAGCAACATTAATACATTATATATCACCAAGCTTTATTACCTTTAAAACTGTTGAATTTAGTACACGTGTGTGTGTGTGTGTGTGTGTGTGTGTGTGTGTGTGTGTGTGTGTGTGTGTGTGGTGAAAAAATCTATCAGTGTTGCATTTGTATGTATTGTGTGTGATGTCACTATTCCTGCTTCTCCATACCCTGTCCCAGACTAAATTTAAAATTTTTAGTCGGTAACCTTTTTGGCAATGCTCTTAATAAAGCTGATTACACAAAAACCAGACTTACAATAAAAGGTACCTGTGTGCCAAATTTCAAATCTGTGACTTGAAAAACAAAGCCGTGCATTAAGAACAAACGAGATTAAGTTTTATAAGTATAGAGATTTGGAGAAGTTTGAAAATGTTACTTGGGTGCCTTTTTAACTAGCCATGATCAGGAATAATGTAAGATAAAAATGCTTTAAGAGTTTTCTGATTTTAATTTAGTATAAGCCCTACTGAAACTGTAAGGCCCATTTTATTATTTAGTCTTTTTTTCTTCCTGTGACCATTGGATATGCTTAATTTACTTAAGTACACAATAAGGTGGAATTGATCACCTTTTCAGTGTCAAGAAAATTATGAACATATGTCAGAGTAATTAATCCAATTGTAACACCAGCTGTTGAAAGGTTTAAATCTAATTTGTTTAAATGATACAATACACTACAAAAATAAAAAAATTGCATTTATCATCATGGCAAAGCCAGTGTTCCTGTGAATAAGTGGTACCTTAAAAGTTCCACATCTCATTCTAAATGCATATGATTTCTGACCAAATGAATTTGTTGTTTTCCAAACATTACATGATTCTGGGAGGAGAGCCTTGTCACCTGCTGTCACCCTGACTTACAACTTCCCTGCAGCTGCTGTATTTGACTGCCATCTGTGCAGATTGCTCCCCAGACTGGCCACATGCAGGGATTTATGGGGAGGGTGGATCTTAACTGGGAGGTTAGAACCTGCAGAATGAGGAACCACAGGACTCACTGTGAATTCATGTGTCCCTTTGCATTTGTATGACATGCTCATCTGTCCTCAGATACACAGATACTTTTGTTGCTATATCTTATTTAGACAAATGACAGATAGACCAAGTGATATTTTATTAGGTGAATTAAAACAGTGCTGGTGGCAGTGCTCTTCCCTGCCTGCCCATTCCAGACAGGCTGTACTGTGCTGGGGGTACAGCTTGGGGACATAATCTCTGTGGACGGCTACACACAGTCTGTCCAACTCAGCAGGGTTCTGTGGGCAGCAGCTGTCCGCCCCAGGCGTAGACTGGCTGGAGTTCATTTGTTTATTAGGCTAAAAGTGATTTGGGATTGATTAGCAACAAACAGCTCCATCATGGCAGCTTGCCTGACTGCCTGCCCCCTCCCCTGCGAAGAGACTGGGGCTGTGTGAACGCCATGGAAGAGATGATGGACCTTGGAGAGTTTTACAGCAGGTCTCCACCCACTGACTGTTCTTACACCAGTGCTACCATTTCATGAACATTAGATGGGGTGAATTACATTAGAATTCACCACATTAAATCTCCAGCTGGTGACTGACAAAGTAAACAAATAATCAAGAAAGATAATCTTTTATGTCAAATACCTTTACATAGTGAGCAGCACAGCTGCTTACATGGGCTGGTTGGGTGTGAGTTTGAATCTAGCCCAGTCTGTGTGGAGTTTGCATGTTCTCCCTCTTTCTGTGGGGGTTTCCTCTGGGTGCTCTGGTTTCCTCTCATTGTCCAAAGACATATGTTTTTGGTTAACGAGTCCCTCTAAATTGCCTGTAGTCTGTGCATGTAAGTGTGACTGGGTGTATGGTCACCCTGCAGATGAACTGGCATAGCATCCAGGGGCAGTTTTACCCTATTCAGGATAAAATGGTTAATTCAGCAGCTCTCAAAGTGAATCACAACACTATTGTATAATACACTGACCTGCTGAAATAAGTTAACTGTTAGCTCAAAGTATTTACAGAGAATCAACTGACTGACAGCAGTAGAAACTAAACCCTTTTTAAGTTAATTTATCTACATTCTCATTCTTCTCATCTGCTTTGTAATGCAGGTCTAAATGCCATCTGTCAGTGACATCTCATGTAATACGCTTATCTTTTATCCTTCTGCTTGTTTCTGGAACTTCTGCACACTGATTATATTGTTGCCATTGTTACTGAAGTTTTTAGCTTTGCCAACCAATATAATTACTCACCTAGTCAGGTTTTTTAGTCTGTAGTAACAGAAAAAAACTCATTTTACCTTACAAAAATTAATACAGATTTAAGAGATACAGAGGTACAGTATGGCTTATTGATAATGGTAGGATGCTAGAGAACTATAATTTAAGGATTACAGTACATTTGCCTTATTCACAAATAACTACAATACAAAAAAAAACAGTGCCCCAAAATATTTAAAAAATGCCCCTACCCTCTTTTACATAACTTTAATTACACTGCATCCATTTCTACCAATACTCTTGATACATGCAATTAGTACTCTTTAATACTAATGCAATTCAAGTGCATAACTGTACTGTTTAAGTGTCTAGAGAAATGAAGTGGAAAAACACATATCAGGAAGAATTGTACTGGTGTGATGCAGTGATCAGACCAACATGTGGATGGGAATTTCCAACAGAGGAACAAAGTGGGTACAGGAAAGTGTTCTGTGTGCCCAAGTGACTGTGTCTGAGATCCACCCATAGCCTCAGACTCCAGCTGGCAGCAGAAATTTACATTCCAGTGACCTCCATCATCTGTACCCCATATGTTGGAGACATCACACCCAGCAGCCTACCACCAGCTTTCTTCTGGGAGACCCTGGTTTGCAGAGAGCACAATGTGGAGCGAAGGCTGTCCTGACTTTTGCACCGTGGAGACAAGGCTGCAGCCCTTCACTGGGCTACTCATTACTTAAGAATGTGTTCACAGTGTGGCTCACCAGGGTAATCATCAAGCCTCCTCCAGCAGTGAAACACTGAGAAACATCAAAGCATACTTCTCATGGCTCATTTCTGGAACACTGGACTTAGTGCCTTGCAGATTAGCTGTTGCATTTTAAATAAAACCTTGCAATTAATTTTCCTTAAATTGCTCTTAAATATCCCAAACCCCCTCCGAAATTATTTACCTTGCATAAAATGAGCTGCATTCAGTTCTGGCCTATTTTCACATTCATGTTACCATTTAATCTCATATAACTAGATGTGACAACTTCTTTCTGCATTTTAGAGAAGATGTGTTCATTGCTCTATAGTTGGAATTTTTCCAACAGTTAATTGTTTTGCTGTTTCCTTTTTGTGAACAAACCACTTTCTATCTCTCCAAGTTTATGTTTTTAAAGTGTACTTTATTAATGCAATACACCACATACCATAATAATGAGAAGACTGGTTTTTTGCTAAAGGACATGAAAGACATGGAAAAACTGGAAGGAAAATGGAGGATGAAATCAGCAACCAGATGTATAGACTCACAGTCTCAATGGACACATACCCTTTGAATGCTGAGTATAGAGCCTTTTGAAAGCTATCTATCCGTCTGTCTGTCTCCTTCTCTCCGTCTCTCTCTCAGTTTTCCAAGAGTCCACAACAACGTGATGGCATTTAGCAAGTACTATAGCAGTACCCGGTGACCATTGCTTCCGTTCTAAGGGGGCGATTGTGCACTGTATTCAAATTTCAACCATTCATCCCAAGTACTGTGTTGTACAGTTTCCATAGAAACTCCACTCATAATAGAACTATTTGAAAAAAATAAACTACATTTCATTTTAAGATTATTTACAGTTAAATGAAATAAACTTCAGGACGCAACTAAACGGTGGGTTTCAATTTAAGACGAACACAAGGAATGGTTTTAAACTGGTGCTAAAAGAAACGAATGTCTCGTCCAGTCCCGTCGCTCGAGGGTCGGTCACGTGACTGCCGTCCGGCGGCCACTCTCGCGGCGCCTCCACGAGACCATGCAAGCCGAAACGGGACAGGGGTGAGTACTTAGCTCTATTACATTGCAGCATCTGTGCTCCTTTCACTCACGCAGTACAAGTTGGATGTTAATTTGGTTTGGTTTAGCAATTAAAGGTAATATGTAATATTGAACTGAAGGAGAAACAAATTAGTTCCATCTTAAGTTTAGCCACCAAGCTCGGTTAACTTACAGTGGCAGACATCTGAGTTTGTCTTAACGTGTTTTACTGAAAACTGCATAAAAGTGTGCAATGGGTGTAGTTATTGTGCAGAACATATGTCCCTGCTATTGTGTGTTACTCAAGTTATAAGTTAAAACACCTGTGGAATAAGGGCTGAAACCTCTTTTCAGCCTAACTCAAGTCTATAGTTGTTTGTTTGGGGGGGCGAACTGCTGAATATGATTGACAATCGATTTAGCCAGTAGCAAGCTCGGAATGGCGTGTGGCTATTTCTCGTTGTCCTGGTTACGGTGCTTAGCTCATCCCGACTGGAACAATGGGATAATGAGGGCGGGGACTGTTGTCAAGCAGGGTTGGCTGAATTTTCCTAGGCTGTGGAATTCCAAATCTAAAAAGAAAGGTAAAAGAAAAAAAGTTTTTCTTTTTAAAAATAAAAGTACATTTATTTTAACAGATTTTCATAAAGCAACGGAAGGTTTGTAGAGTGAAGAAAATATTTTTCCTTGTTAAGTAGCGGAGAAGAATACCGCAAGTTAATGGTTTTCGAATTCGGACTGAGAGTGAGAGGAATTGCTTGTTTTTGTTTGGGTGGTTTTGTTTAAAGTTATGCGGTCGTGTTTGAGTGCACTTAACTTCTATTTGAGCTGGACAGCTGCTTTACCATTGTTGTCGTTCCATCTTACTGCTTTCCACGTCGCAGTTCAGCCGCAGTTTCTTGACAGGAACGCAATGGTCACGTGGGCGCACGGGCGCGTGGACCGCCACTGCGTGGTGGTGTGGTTCCATCAATCTGTGTGAAATTGTTGCCCCGCATAATTTAAATAGCGGTTTACTATTAGAGAGCTGTGATTGACGCCACCCCGTGTTTTTTTTTATACCTGTATCCTTTGTTTAAGGGTAGGAGAGCTGTGCGGTGGGGTTTGAAGCAGCAACCTTCTGCTTACAATTATTAATCACTACATCACCTGCTGCCCCGTAACTTCATAGTCTTAATAACACAACACAAATTAAAAATACCCTTTAGTTACCTGATACCTTTGTCTAGGGTAACTTGCAATATTGCAGTGATTTACCCATTTATACTGCATGGTCTTGTTAGTATATCAAATTGGTAAGTAGGAGAAGAAGTGGAATTCAAACTGAGAACCCACAGATTTCAGGGTAGCAACTCTGATCACTGGTCAACCTGCTATCCTCATAGGAGAAGTATAAGCCATCCTAGTGTTCTATTGCTGTGGCAGTGAATAAGATTTCAAAAGCATGTTGTATGTGAAATGTTGTTACCTTTTTGTGAATAGTAATCACAAAATGTAAAAATTACATTGTCGATCACATTCTGTACCAATTCATGCATCTTTTGCAGGACAAGAGTGTTAATATTGCTGTAACAGTTGAAATGTTGCTGTGAGTTGAAGTTGTAGTGCAAATGGCTATTTGCTGAAATTTAGTTTTATATTTGGCAGTGGCACAGTGGTGCAGCAGGTATCACTGATGCCTTGCAGCTCCAGGGCTTTGGGTTTAAATTTGACCCAGTCATGTTCTCCCTGTGTTTACATGGGTTACCTCCCATCATCCAGAAGAAAGTGCTTGAGGTTAACTGGTTCCTCTAAATTGCCCATAGTGCCATAGTGAATGTTTGTGCCTGCCCTGCAGTGGACTGCTTGCCTAGCCAGGGTGTATCCTGCCTTTTCCTTTGCTTCCAGGATAGGCTTTGCACCCTAGCAACCCTGTATTTGACAAACAATTGGATGGAAATTCCTAACCACATTTGTGCTGCTGTAGTAGTTGTAAGAGTTGTAGCAGTTTATGTCATCATTGTTTTTATGTTTCCCATATTTAATGGTTCTTACTTTCATTGGTAAGGCACCAGTATAATTTTTGTTATTGTTCTTACTTTTAAATCTGTTTTTAAAGGTGCCTCAGGAAACTCCGTTTGTGACACCAAGATGATCATGCCATAGTGACACTGGCATCAAGGACTGGTTTCACCACAGTGTTACATTTTGCCCTCTCACATTACATTTCTGAAGATAACGATAAAATTGAAAATGTTCAGACAGGCTGAGACAGGAAAGAGGCGTGTTCGGGTGAGGAGTGTGGAAGTGGTGCGCGGCCGAACCGGGTATGGCTTCACCCTGTCAGGCCAAGCTCCCTGTGTGCTTAGTTGTGTCCTCAGAGGCAGTCCAGCAGACTATGTTGGTCTGCGGTCAGGAGATCAGGTCCTGAGTGTGAATGAGATCAACATATCAAAGGCCTCCCACGAGGATGTGGTCAAGCTTATCGGAAGGTGCTCAGGAGTCCTGCGTATGGTCATTGCTGAGTGTCGCAGCCACTTGGACTCCTGCTCCAGTGACGAGGAGCTCGGACTTCATGATGCCAAGAACCACTGGTTAAAGCCCAAGGTTGACTCGAAGACCTTGGGGATCAACCGGGCTGAGAGGGTGGTTGCCGAAATGCAGTCTGGGGGCATTTTTAACATGATCTTTGAGAATTCCAGCCATTCCTCCAGTAGCTCGGAGAAGGCAGCTGCCTCAAAAGCAAGGCCACTCTCAGAGCCGGACTGCTCTCACAGGGGCAGGAATCAAAACTCAAAGAGCAACCCGGACCTACTGTCTGAGGAAGAGATGGTCAGAGTGCTAAATGATGACTCTGTGTTTGTGGAAACTTTTGAAAACCAGGATGATTTTGCTTTGGATGCGAGCATCCTCAATGTTGGCATGATTGTTGGGTACCTTGGCTCTATCGAGTTGGCCTCAACAAGTGCCAACCTGGAGAACGACAGTCTGCTGGCAATTCGTGGCTGCATGAGGCGCCTCAGGGCTGAGCAGAAAATCCACTCCCTGGTGATGATGAAGATCATGCATGACTGCATCCAGCTCTGCAATGACAAGGGCACCATTCTTGCTATGTACCCAGCAGAGAAGCTGGCGTTCAGTGCGGTATGCCCTGATGATAGGAGGTTCTTTGGTCTGGTCACTATGCAGGTTTCAGATGACCACAGCCTCCCCAGAGAAGAAGAGGGTGGCCTAAGAACCTCTTGTCATGTCTTTATTGTAGACCCAGAACTGTGTCATCACAAGATTCACCAGGGCATTGCACGGCGCTTTGCTTTTGAGTGCACCCCAGACCCAGACACTAATGGCTGTCTTGAGTTCCCACCAACCTCCCAGCCTCTCTTACAGTTTGTCTCGGTGCTGTACCGCGACATGGGGGAGTCTATTGAAGGCATGAGGGCCCGTGCCTTCCTGGATGGTGATCCGGACGGTCAACAGAACAACAGCACCAGCAGCAACAGTGACAGTGGCATTGGGAACTTCCTCCCGGAGGAAAAGAACAACCGGGTTCTCCTGGTGGATTTGGGGAGCAACCCTGGCAGACACATTCCCAATGGGCTGTGGGACAACCCACCGACCAGAACCTCAGGCCAGTCGGCCACACACTGGAATGGCTACCGCTGTGATCACCTCTCAGAGCTAGCTCACCCAGATCCGCCCCAGCTCTCGGGCCGACACTTAAATCCTCCCGCCAGGGTGGACGTCCCAGTACCTCCCACCAGACCTCACTATCCCCACTCTAAAAAAACAGGCATGGCAGGGGCTGCCCAAGGTGGTGGCCAGCGCTGGCTTCCTGTGCACGTACTGCGAGACTGGCAACAGGGGACCAGCAGTGACCAGGAGTCCTATGCAGAGTCCACTGATGGCTGGTCCAGCGCAAACTGCAGCACCCTTCCTCCACCAATGAGTAAGATTCCTGCTGACCGGTACCGGGCAGCTGGAGAAATTGCCCAGCCTTCCAGGCTAACTGCTCAGAAAGATGAGTGGGCCAAGAAGCTGTTTGGAGCAGACAAGGCCTTCAGGGACCACCAGCATGGAAAGCGCTCAAAAGATGAAGAAAAGAAAGAGAAGGTAAGAAGATTGTCTAGTCTCCTTTTGTCACACTTCTCATGTCATTTGCAAATTACATTGTTTTAAAGTTACATATATGCATATTTTAAATATTAAATATCAGTTACATAGTTAAATATTGTATAAGAAGTTAATTTTATGTTGTATTTAATCCTGTCCATTAAAATTTGAGTGTTTACTGTATACAGTACTTAAGGGAAATACGGAATAACAACTTTTTTCACGACTGTATTATTTCCAAAAGACAGAATGTATGACAGTAAAACTGTTTTTACACTCTACAAATTTATATTTAACATGAAGGTATGAAAGAGAAAATAAATTAAAAGAAATTTAGTTTTCCAGTAGGCGCAATACATTCTGACACTGTCTTTAGCATCTCTCTAGCTATGATACTTTGAATAATCATTCTGGATCATGGGCCTTACAGTGGCACTGCAGGTAGTGATGGTGCCTCACATCTCTTGGGTTGTGTGTTTTTGGTGTGGGTTCAAACCTAGCTCAGTTCTGTGTGGTGTTTTCCATGTTCACCTGGGTTTTTACTGTGTGCTCCTGTTTCCTCGCACAGTCTAAAGGCATACATTTAAGATGAATCGGTGTCTCTAAATGGCATATATTGGGTGGGAGTGTGTGCATATGTGTGTGTACTTGCATCCTGCCCAAGTTATACTTTGCCTCACTCCCTGTGAAAGAGTCTTGGGTAATCTGACCCAACATTGGACAAGTAGTGACTGAGCATAAATAAATGAATGAGTAAATTAATTAATAATTATTAAAATGGCATGTGCTTTGCCTTAATGAGTGCACAATCTTGAATACTTTGGCCATAAGGCTACAATAATATTGAGTTGATTATATTATAAGTCAGAAAAAGTTAGTAACAGCTGTCCGAAAACATTCAGAAAAAATTAGCCCAATGGCACTGGACAAACAAAGAACCTGTATATAATTTCACTGTGATAAGGTACAACAACCCCTATTCTTTATCTCTATGTCGATAAAGCTCAGTCTGTCCATTTGTTTTAGTTCTTTAGCCACAGCTCTGTTTTTCAAGCCACAGACCTGAAATTTGGCACACAGGTACTGCTCACCCTAAGGGAGGGTGTTCTGTAGTTAAACACACACACATGTACATGGTTCTATGTGTGTTAAACACTTCACACACTGGTGAAGTGAATCTCCAGGCAGATCCCAGCTGGTTTGTGAAGATGAACACAGTCACGCTCGTGTGTTTAACACACATAGAACGATGTGTGTGTGTGTGTGTGTGTGTGTGTATTGCTACTCTGCAATGGGCTAGTCTAGACCAGTGTACCCCTCTTATCCCAGCGCACATTGATTGTGGGATAGGCTCCAGACCACCACAAGTGGACAAGCAGTTAATGAATGTGAGTCTGCATTATTTTCACACAGAGCTTGAATGTATTTCTGGGTATAAAGGTTGTTCAGTTGTATTTCCTGCATTCCAGATGGAGCAAAAAAATGGCAGGAATTCTGAACAATCTTTGCCTCATTCTTATCTGCCAGCCTTTGGAGGAGCTCTCCTGGGAGGTTTACCAATATGCACTTAAATAAACATGACTTCTGATTTACTTTGCTTACAATGGTCTTTCTTGTCACAGAATATACCAGACCAAATTTGTTGACTATATAAGGAAACACAGAGCTAAGGAGAAGTTCATGATATACAAGGCCATTTATCTATAAAGCTAACAGCATTGTTGTAATAGATGTGTAGAGGTGGGTAGAGTACCCTTTCAGTGCTTAAGTACTGTTTAAAAAATTATATAAAAGTACTTATTGAGAAATTTTCTTGAATGAAATACAAAGTTATCTGGTCAGAAAACCACTTCCAAGTATCAAGTAAATTTCATTGAAACGTTTCTAAACCACTTTAATATTATAGTTGTGGCTAATAAAAAATTATCTCAAAATACATTTTTAATTAAAAAAAAAGCACATAAGCTCTCACCTTATTAATGAATAGTTGTTAAGCTCGCTACACAACAGAAGAGCAACAAATATTTTTACAATGTGTGTTGAGTTCATTTACATCGAGACTAACATTCTTTGGCAGACAAGGGTGAGAACATGTGTGATGTGTAGGTGGATATGCAGCCAGTTTGTGTTTTAGGTCTTTTGTGGATGTGGAGCCAGTTCAGGGTTCCAGTGGGAGCTAGTGTGGTGTGCTGTACGGAGGAACCAGAGTTAAGTTGGAACTTGCCAGCTTTACTATTAAATCAGGAAAATGTATTCAGTGTATTTAAAATTTATGATAAATATTACATTATAAATAGTAGCAAATAAGTTCACAGTTAGCAATCAGAGATTTGGTCATAACGTTATCATAGGAGTAAATTTCTTGTAACAACACCCTGGCTGCAGCTCTTCAGGTAACTGAAATAATAATTCAAAAGTAAAAAATTTAAGAACTTTAATACTTTGAGATATTTTTAGTATCTGTATTTTACAGGCTCTTTTGAGATATTTAACCTTTCATTAACATGTTAAGAACATGTGGAATGCCATTTGTTGATTCATACCCTTAGTCACTCAGTGGGTTGCACCTATCTTACCAAGTTGAAATATAATTAATGATGGTTACAATCATAATTCAGATAAAAACTTTTCTCTTAGCATATTGGGAAGTCACTTTTCCGAGAGGTGCAACATGAGGCTTCACACCACTGTACAATAGAAACATCTGTTGTACATGGGTGCCTATGTTTTTTTTTTTTTTGAGCAGTTTCTGTTTATGTTCTAAGGGGGGTTATTCTGCATGTTTTACTGGAGACTGTGTAGTAGCTAAGGTGATCTGACTAATGACACAGATGTACATTTATACTGATTTGTGCGTAGTAAATATGCAATGTCCATAAATATCTCACACTGTATGTGCATGATGTGCGTCTTTAGGCTGCATATACCACACCCATTTCCATATGTATTGAACTTATACTGTATTTGTATCTGTGCTACATTCTGAAGTGACTGATTGCTCTGAGAATACAGAAGATGTGCAGCTTTCTAACAGTAGCTGAAAGTAAACATTGTTGCCATGGGAACCCCTTCTGTCTTAAGGGTCAGATCATGATACAATGATGAGAAGGGTAGAATGAACAATTGAGATGTTGAATGGCAACATGAATAAGCCAAATGTGCAGGAGAATGCATCTCCTTAATATGCAAGCTATAAACATTCACAAAATTGGAGTTACTTGCTTCCTTTTTATTTTCTGAGCCATTTTTTAAAATATGAATAATAGTTGTGATACACCTCTGGTGCATGGATGTAGAGACCCCATAATTCCAGATGGATTCCACTGGGTAATTTCTTCCAGTGGATGTTTTAAGTCCACTTCAGGGGCTTGGCGTCACAGGTTGTTCTTTCACAGCAGAACTCTCTATTTCTTTATTTTAGGATAGCCACATAATGCACAACACAGATGCTGGAGATTGTGTTTGGTTATTTATGAGACTTCAAGTACTCAGAGGAAATGGAATCGCCATAGTCAAACCAGTTGGATTAACGAATTGCTCTGCTCTGCAACAGGCTTTGAAGGTGTCTGAATTGTATAGACAAATTAGGACATGTGCAGGAATCCAAAGGTACAGGAACCCACTAGATCAAGTCAGAAACTACTGCACTGCACCAATTTAGGCTTTTTCTACTATGTTGAACAGGATTTTTTTTTTTTTTTTTTTTTTTTTTTTTAAACTCTGATGTATCTTGATATTTTTTGTTACAGCTCCAGGACTGGACATATTCATGTGTTTGTTTTTTTCTCTTCCCTCAGTTCTCATCAGGAGAACTACAAGCAAATTCAATGCACCTAGACAATTCAATAACAGGCTGCTGGCCCACCTCTTGTGAATATAAATGACCATCCACACAAGGAAGAGTGTGGAGCTTTCTTTCTGTCTGACGCTTTGGTGGTTGTTGCTGATTGTGTGAGATTGTGTGTGGTGTTGTGTGTAGAGAGTGGTGTCCTGTTTGTTTTTTTATTTGTTTGTGTAGATAAGTGAAGTCAATTTGGAGCAGAAGACTTTCTTTTAGCTTTGCCACTTTTCTTTTCCAGGTGTAAGATTGACAAGTTGTTTGTCTGCACAATAAGATAGGCAGTTTTGTTTCATGTAGGACACCTCTTAGTACAGCTACCCTATTTGCATATATATTCACTGTATGTCACTAACCATCCCCGCAATAAACCCTTCACTAAGTATCACTTGGCGATATATATATTTATGTTCCTTTATTTGTATTAATTTATCTTTATATTATATTTATATATAAATATTCATTGATTTATATATATATATATATATATTCATTCAACACCTGCTTTTTTATCATTTATGTGTGGCCCCTTTGAGCCTAGCACTTAAAGTAGTCTAACACCTAGAAGGGGTCGTAACACTTTCTATCAGTGCAAATGCGCAACTTAAATGGCTAATAAGATTAATTTAAAAATAGCATAATGGCAGCTCATGGTCAGAAATTATAAGAAATAATTGAAGTTAGACTCTTAATCAAAACCTTTTAATTAAGACCTAAATTGAAACAAAAAGTGTCTTGCACTTACTCATCCCCAGAACCATGTCCGAGGTCCTGGTTTTTTCACCTTGATTTTCTAGGAGTTTTTGAGAGAGCCACTAGGTGTCTCTGTTTTATCTTGAAATACACTGGCTTCAAAAACCTCTGAAGTCATTGTGGCTTCTGAATGCAGTGTTAGTTTACCAGTAACGCAGAAACTCTGTTCCAAATAGCTTTGTATACATTAAGCAAAGGCTTTCTTCATAATATTGCCATACATTGTTGAATCTCGTGACATTGTTAACTAATTCTGTGTCAACAATAAAAGGTCATATGTTTGGTATATGCTACATTACTGTAGTGAAAATACACCGTTTTGTTATAGGACTCATGCTTGAAGAGAAGCTGTTTAAACATGCTTTAAGAATGGCTGTGTGAGGCCTGTTCCGTCTGTAAAATGCTGAAACATGAATTCCTCCCTATGATAGGAGCCCAGACATGTGGTGTGGTTAAGAGGGGAGGGGGAAGAGGCGCCAGGCTATGGATCACATTCAACTTTGCACATTTGTGCTGTGGTCAAAGTGAACCCGTAGTTGAAGTGTTGAATGTGCAAGCTGCTAGTGCAGTGACCTGTAGACACAGAATTGTGCAGCAGTGTGTTTACTTACAGTGTACCAGCCTGACAGTCATATAAACAGGATGGAAGAATTTCCAAGACAGCTGAGGTCAGTTGATCCTCAGATATGTGGATAGACTGAGTGGTTTAAAATGAAGAATAATTGTGGACTTGGGCTTCAAAGCAGTACTGGTTGTGTACCCACCCCCAGACCCTCAGAATGAATGTGGCTAGGGCTTGAGCCTCGACTCAACACGTAAACTGGGTATCATTGTGAAGACCCATGATGGTGCCATCTGTATGTGTGTGTGTGTGCATGTGCGTGCATGCATGTTTTCAAGCTCATTGCATAGGTGTGGTTACAGGCAGCCAGTATGTCAGTGCAGTGTGTTTGTCCAAAAGGAATATTTAGAGCATCAGTGCCTATTTTTGGGAAATACAAATGTTTTTAGCATTCTCATGTCTCTCTTATTCTAAAGACTACTGTAAGCAGCAAAAACAGAAGCCACAAAAATTTTTCCTTGGCTATAAGTTTCAGCAGAAGAAGCCCATCTGATACATTTTTGAGACTGGCAACATAATGAGTCCATCCTTACTATGTGCAGCTCCCCTGCTCAGTCAAGGATGCCTGTTTAAGCAGTTAGCATGCCTGTGTGACTTCATGAGCCCAGTAGTAGCTTGGTTGCTCACCTGCCAGGTGGCAGAGGCACGAAAGACAGTTCTCGCACGTGGTGTTTCCATGGGCCTGGCCCAGCCCCCCCCAATACCCCATCTCTACCACTCAGTTCCTGACAGTACAGCCTGGTCGTTGGACACAGGGGAGCCAGGCCACGCAAGCAGCCAGTGGTGGAAGATTAGCTCGTATCCTGGCAACCCTGACAAGCATCTGATTATCCTGCACTCGGAGGAGCTAAATAAATAAATAACACAACATAAATGTCACAAGTTCACTGCGCAATTATTCTATCATCTTCACTGGTGATCTCAGCTTGCATGGACAAAGTAAAGAAAAAAGAATTCTTCCTAGTGGGTCAGGCCATAATTGTATGTTTAGTATTTATTTTTTAAACGTATCTAAACAGAATGAATGTTTTGTCTTGGACGTTGGTTTATCACAACTTTATTGATCCTGTTAGGTTTTCATATTGCATTTGTCATATGCACAAACACGTGGCAGTTCTTGAAAGTCTTTGGGCTATTTATCTTCCTCCAGGATATTGAGAGTAGTTAAAAAGCAAGAGAATGCTGGGAAGGATGAAATAAACTAGCAAAAATGCTAACATGCTGTTACAAGCCTGAGGTCCTGCAGTGCACTCCTTACAAATGAAAAACTCACTTTCAAGCTATATTACACAGCGAAAGGGCCAAATAGCACAAAGTTCTGGTGAGCATAAGCACTTCAACGAATCAGTGGAAAAAATCTTTGGGTAGTTGACTTGTCTGTAATTACATTGGTTTCTGGTCTGCTTTGGATAGCTGGGGCTAGTGGGTTTTGTGCAAGAAGCCACGCAAATGAAAGAGTACCACCACACATGGTTCCATTCTAAATAATTGGTAATGTTTTTGTTCAAATTTTGAATTACACAGCACATTCAGCCATTTGGTCAGTTAGGGTGCTGGTATAATTGTTTAATTTCTTCCTTTGTATTGCCATTTTCAGAGACACAGCAATGCAAATCTCCAGATTCTGTGTAAACCTCCACTTCCATAAAATAACAACGTACATAGGTGTAACAGAGCTATTCATTTTGCCAAGGTCAATGAGAGCTGTATCCAATTTTTTGTTCCAACTAGACAGAAACTTAGGTCATGTGACTCAATATCTTAATTGGGAAAAAAAATTATTAACTCCCCCCTTCTGGGCTCTCAGTGTTTTAAGGAAGGTTAAAAAACTTGCTGGACTCAGTCCTCCAGGTCTATAAGTTAAACAGCTCTGTCGTACTCAAAAGGAAATATGATTTAAATATAATTGGACAATATTTGATTGTGAGTGACATAACTGGGGATAGCCAGGAGATCTTGTCTCATGGGAGATGGCCTTCATAGATAACACTCCTTGTGACCTTGTGAGAGGCACTGGAACAAAAGGAGGTCTGGAAGATGCCCTGGTGTACTTCAGTGGTAGTCCGTGTTTACTCCTGCAATGAGACAATGGGGCCTTGGTGTTAATAAGTCCTCTGAGAGTGAAGAGACTGCAGAAACACCAGCTACTTCTTGTGTTGAATTAGAAAGCCCTCCCCAATGATGGTTTCTCCCCACTCACGTTGCTTTTTGCACTGGGTTTCTTCGCAGTCCTTTTAGGTGGATCAAAGGGGTGTGTTTTAGTGGTGGACAGGACTGCTGATGTTTGTTTCTTCTTCTCCTCTCGGCAGGGTGCATGGTTCGGGAGCATTGCCATGGGCCTCCCCCTGCCGCCCCAGCGTTCCTCTGCTAAGCGATCTGTTGGTCGCTTCAAGCGACTGAGCCTGGCACGATCTCTAGATGACCTAGAGGTAAGCACCTGGAGGCAGTAGCCTTTGGGAGTGTCAGTCCTGTCCCCTTTTCCCTCACACTCTCTCCTATATTCCCCAAAGTTTACCAAAAGCACCATTTGTTTACTGAAAGCTCCTATTTTATTTTTGTTTGTGGGAATTTTGGCTTAAGCATCTATACCCTAGTAGTGCTCAGGAAGAATTCAGTTAAAGAGAATGCAAACTGAATCAGCCCTATATGGGTTCTTGATACCAATATTTACCATTTACCATGCAATAACGCTTAGTATATGTAGTTACCTATTCCAAAAAACAGCCTGCCTTACCAAACATGATTATAACATGAATAAAATACACTGCATTATTAACTATTACTCATATGTTCATTGAGAATTATAGAATCCTGACATTAGCTAGCTTGGAAAAACAGTGCCAAATGGACCAGTGGTTGAACATGCCATTAGTGTCAGTAGTGCGAACACAACAAAACAAGTGCTGAGATTTCTCTACCTAACAACAGAGGCTAGTGCTAAAATAATCACTATAGAATTATTATAAAATCATAAACAAGTTTTTCAATGTAGCTGTGTTGAGCAGTTTTCCTTATAGTACTTAAAAGTTTTTAAAAATAATTTAATGTAGGCAGTTTTATAACAAAAGAGCTTTGTGTGTGGGGTACTGTGCACTACTTGGTCATGTTTTGGTACGCATGTTCAACAGGATCCTGTTTGGAAACGTAGTGTTCAAAAAGTGCAACGATCAAGCCAGGTTCAAAGTTATTTAGACCGCATGTATGATTTATTTTCTCATGTTCCTTAAAATATTAATTGAACCTCTAGACTTTGCCAGTTTGCTTTATATACAACCATGTGCACTGCCACTGTGTAGGGTGTGCTGTATGTATAAACAGGCATATGTTCCTAATAAAGTGGCCAGTGAATTTATGGACATTACCAATTGATTTCTGGCATGGTTGCTCTAGTTTGCAAAACCAAGGTCAAGTCAGTTAAACAGAAAGTCTGTGTGGTTTAATCTGCTTTGCCAGTAAAGTTTGTAGTTTAAGTAGCAAACAGTTCTGGCGAAGGGAAACGGATGTCTCGTTTAACTGTTTTTATTTAGCTGCTAACTTTGTCCAAGTGGACTTTATATAAAGCAAACAAAAGTGCTTAGAAGGTAATTGTCCTCACTGCTGTTTATTACTTTTGAGCTGAAACTGTTTAATGTGCAGAGGTGTGGCTGTGCACATTTTTGGGCAGACCAGACAGTGAGATCCTTCCACAGAGCATTTAAGTGGAAATCTAAACGTTTGCAGATACAATCAAGTCAAATGTTTCCGTAGTTTACTTCAGACTCAAACAGAACATAATTGAATTAATTGCCACTGACTGGGCCTGGATAGATGTCTTGATTTGGTGAATTTAGAATGTGTGAGATGCTGGGCTCCATGTCTGTTTTCTATAAAGAACTGAAAAAGGCAAGGCAAGGTTAGCATCAATTAACAAGTGATTAATGCATAATGACATTATGGGTTCAGTATATTTACAGTGAATTATTAATGGGCTTTGGTAGTCATATTACTTTATTCTGTAGAAATGTACAAATGTGTACTGCTTTTGTGCACCTACACTGGGAGAGATTTGCATACATCGGCAGCCCAGTATGTAGTGGATTCAAAGCTGGGGCCAAAATGAGTTGTTGTTACCTAGTTTCAAATGATAGCACAGAGTGTACCGTGTGCGGTCAGGCTGATCTGTTTGCTCATGTGGTGGGGTATTTATTGCCACCCTTCCCTCGAGGTTGACGGAGCATGTTCTGTATGGGAAGAGGAGCTTCCCCCTCCGCCAGCCCCGTTAATGAGTGCTGACTAGCAGCGAGCCAACATCCTCCTCATTAGTGGAGCCTTGGGACCCCAACTGCGCACAGGCGTGCACATGCGCACACACACTCACAAATTGACAGATGGTAGTATTCTTTGTCAACACGTGTGTTTGTGGGGATTATACATTTTACATTTTTATTGTAGTAAATATTTTTTATGTCCACCTGAATTGAGCTTGAAAACGGGAGCGCTGAGAATGGACAAAAAGTGTTTTACACTTTGAGATGTTTTTAAAAAGCTGAATAAAATTTTAGAAGAGGAAATTTTTTGTGGGAACATCCACACAATACCTACTGCACACAGTGCAATCCCCCCTGCAGTATGCGCACATATGCCCATGTGCACTGAGGTTCAGTTTGCTGTTCTTCATTGATAATACATACACATACTAATATAAATACACACGTGCCTTGCCACATACATGTGCACTCAGGATTATTCATTGCAGTTCACTGCTAGGACACTAAGGAACACACATTGACAGAGAGAGACAGATGCATGCAAATTGCTGTCCTTGAGAAGCACACATTCTTCACATGTCACCCTTGCTTCCACCATGCGTTGCCCTGATGGAGGCATCTCATTTGTGTGTCACCAGCGGTGAGACAGTTGCCCCTCCCATCCCCAGCATGACATCTCTATTTCTCCATCAAGTGTTTGCCTGCGATGATTCACATGTTGTTCATTGTGTTTCTGAGCTTGCAGAGTGTGCTGGTGGACTCACTGAGAGACTTCCCAGGTGTTTCTTGGGAAGGCTTTTCATTTGGTGAGTCAGTTTTTGAAAGCTGTTGAGAAAGCGTTCTGCACATCAAGTCAGATTTGGGTTAACACAGCTGTAGATTGTTTCAGGCTGCAAATCCCCATTACTCTTCTTGCAGAAGGTGCTTAACCTGTTTTATTAATGCGAGCAAATGCAAACTAATTGTCTAGAAGTTTTGCAAGCAGGTGGAGCAGCTAGATGTGGAAATGTAGCAGGCTGTGTGTGTCTCATGTGGTGTGGATTTCCTTTGGGGAATGTTTGTTTCTGTTAGAAGTTTAAATTCAGATACAGTTTGTGCAGTGACATACACTGTCCATCTAACACTTTCTTCACTTAAAAAGGTTTTTCCATCATAGAATATAATTCAGGGTTTTTTTTATTTTGCACTGTCATGGTACCATCACTGTATTTACCTTGTAATAAGTTAGTAACTTTTAAAAGTGATGAAATAATTTTTTTACCTATTTGTTAGTTAAACAAGAAGTGCTGTGAAGACCAGAGAACTAATATTGTTGAGCATTGTTCAGAAAGCAGCTGTAAATGGCCACCGGGTGGCATAGTGGTCAGAGCTATCACTTTATAGCTGTTTTATTCTGAGGTTCGAAAAATTGCTCCTGCTGTAGAATTCTTGATGTGATACATCAACTTCTGCACATGTCAACTACATCATACTTCTTGATGCATTTTGCATAGATAAGTAAGTAATTCTAAGTATCTTAGTATGTAACCCTAAACTTTGTTAATTTAGCAGATACTTTTTTCCAAAGTTGTTTACAGCTCGGAGTAAACAAAACTGAATTTCACAACAGATGGAAGGCTTGGTGCAAACACACATTTATTGAAGTGCAGTTTCTTTGTTCTGTACAGCTGTTGTCAAAACACATATTTTCTAGTAGCTACCTATAGAAGAAATAGGAAAACAGGTCGATTAAAAAACACATTTGTAAATAATGAGTGATATGATATTAATGATAATAATAAAAATCTCACACTTCCTTGCTGTAGCATGGCCATACAGTCTGCATTTGCTGGGTGTTTCTGCCTAAATGTTTTTCAAAGGTTGATCTGGAAAGCACAGGATGTCTTGCAGTTAGGAATAAACATGAGTTGATAAAGAGCCTCCTGTTGGGGAAGCCCATAGTCTTACACATTGTAGCAATAGCAAAAGCAGCAGAGAAGGAAGTATTAAGTGAGGAGTTTGATCGTACATCTAGATAATTGCAGATGAACCATGCTGGCCTGTCATTTCAACCACTGTGGGACAGGAAGAGATAATTGCTTGTACAACCAGAAAGTGGGCAGTAGTGCTCAGCAGACTGCGCTGATGCTGCATCATTACTGGGGTGCACGACATTGGGTTATAAATAGCTTGTATTAGAAGAGGAGGTGTATGATTTTGTAGTCAGGATTCCTTAACCAATCAAACATGTGCAATTATAGAGCTGCTGTGCTTTCTGTTCTTTCCTAATCTTCTCCAGAACTCAGCATCCACACTGCTTTGTCTTGAGCATCTCTCCCCTTCTCTTTTGACCATAAGGGTTGAAGCAGTTATTCCCTTTAATTTGTTGCTTACTTGACACTTATCCTGGGTTGTAGGTTCTGTTCTAATGTGGGTTCAAATCCAGCTCAGTCTGGGTGGAGTTTGTGTGTTCTCTCCTTGTTCCCCTGGGTTTCCTCCAGGTGCTCCACTTTCCTCTAACAGTCTGAAAACACATTTCTCATCAATTGGTGACTCTAAATTAACCTTGTGTGCAATGCCCTGCAGTGGACTGGTGTCATATCCAGAGTGTACTGTGCCTAACAATGTTTGATTCTGGAATAGACTGTATACCACCACCACCACCCTGCACTGGATTAGCAGTCAGTGACAGTGGGTGAATGAATGTTTCAGATGTCTTTGTACTGGCATTTGCCAGTTTAAACTGACAACCATGACAGACAGAGCTTCTGCAAGACTTTCCATCAGTGATACAACTCAATAGTCTGTTTTGTGGTCTTTGTCATTCCATGGCCGGCCAGGCAGCACTTAGAGCGAGAGGTTAAGGGCAATTTACACAACTGGTCTCATTGCACAGGCCTCCAGCTTCTGAGGCTGTGCCTCTGCACAGCAACATGCACCGACAGCAACTGGGTGCTCAGAGAGAGAGAGCACAGATCCCAGGAGTTTTCCATAAGGTCACTCGGTTCCCTGCTGTTTTCCACTAAGCTGTGAAAGAAGTTTGAAGCTCGGGCAGCATGAGGCTCATGACATCAAGGAATCTGTACAAAAGGGCGGAGCCATTACTGGCTCGTGGGAGCAGCGCTGCTTCGCTGGGTTTGCAGAACTCCTCTCAGCAGGAATGCCCATGGGCTGAAGTTCATCTGCCTCCAGAGGCTGTACTCACCTTAGAAACCAACTATGCTTCTACAGATATAAATTGGTTCAGTTTTCCAGCTTCCTGAGATACACAACAGAATGCAGAGAAGTACATTTATACTTTGTAATACCTGAAACTCAGTGTAACACCCAAACTGCTACAGTATATTTTTATTTTTTCCCCAAAGAATCAGCTGGTGTATTTGATTCGTCATCTTTTTAGACCAGATATTTATCTTCAGTACAGAGAACACAAAACTGGTTTCTGTTTTTTTTTTTATCACTCTCCTGTAATCACATCCTAAGGGGCTTTCCCATATTCTAATTTAAGAACACTGCCCTCTGTGGAAGTTTGTACTAGATATTAAAAGCCTAAAGACTGAAAGTATGTATTTTTCCCATTCTAGGCAAGGTTTAGCCCATAAGTTCACCCACAATCAGGGGCAACCTGATGACTTGTTGCCATATACATTTATCAATGTCTTGATACTCTGTTGCTGGATTAGTACATGGTGGCTATTTCTCTCAGAGATAATTGAACATACCCCATCCAAGTAGAGGAGATGTCAGCCACACAAGGTCTTTGATGCTGATATTTGAGACAGAGCCAGAATAAATGGGGGACATGTGCACTGTGGGGGATGGTTACGTAGGATACCAGAGGCAGAGTCTTGTGATTTTGGCTTGTCTCACCACATGGCTGTAACGTGCTTCTACCTTCTAGACTGTTTACTGTCCCCCACACATGCATCATTAGAGTCTCTTTGTTCTCTAAATTGTATGCTGCTCAAAATGTGACTTGCAGCAGCTGTCAGAAGTGGCCAGCAACATTCATCTGAGAATGGGAGTCATAGCCTCTCTCTGCACACTCCTCCAAAAGTGACATGGCCATCATAAGGTCCACCAAAGCCCCTTTGTATATACAAGCACCCAGTGTTTGATCTGGGGAGCAGCCATCTACTGCTGGACATATCACACTGCTCTTTTACACACAGTGATGTGTATCACCACATGCCTCGCTTCTTACCCAGAAAGCCATGTATGAGTAAAGACTTGGACTTTGGAGTGCACGTTTGGGTCTGTGTGTTGTTTTCATCTCCTGGTGTGCTTATATTATTTAAAGTGCCAAGAGAGGTTGTGATTTAAACGAGCACAGCCCCCATACAGCATGGAGAGGCTACTTGTTGATTCCTGTGCACTGGTTTTCATCACCTCCCTCTTGTGTTTGGGCATGTTGAAGAATGCTGCCCTTCATATTTCTCGACTCTTCAGGACTCACGTCAAAGTACCCCCCCCCCCCCCACACACACACACAACACACTCACACAAACATACACAATCTATCTGCAAACAACCTGTCTCTGCCCCCACATCTCATCTCTCACACAAGTATCTGCACCAGTTTATACTTCTGCTCCCTCTGATGCACTTGTCTCTGAAGGGAACACTTTGCACAAAGAATACCAAGTAGGCAGAGTGCCACTGTGTGTCTACAATCTGCTGCCTTCAATCTCCCTGTGAGTGCATCACAACACCCTCACCCACCTCCCAACTTTGAGTGCCACACGCGTGTCCCTTTGCCACAGAGCATGTCACTGAATCTCCATCTGCCAGCACGGCCGTCCCCTTCCTCTGTGGGTGGAATAGGAATGAGAGGAGGCTGGGCTGGAGGAGGGAAGGGGGGGGTGGAGGAGGAGAGAGCGAGAAAGGCAGAACAGCGCTGACACAGAGAACGAGGGCCTTTCCAGTCACCGGCAGCAAGCAAGCAAGCAGGGATCTCCAGCCTTCGGCAAGCATTGGCAAACACATAGAGACGGTGCGCACACACAAACACACAGAAGTGGTGTACCGCAGTGGCGGATGGAGGTGTTTAGAGAGAGGAGCCACCCGTCACTGAGCTGAGGGAGACTCATGGAGCCAGCACTAAGCGTCACCTTGGATGGGGTGAGTATCCTCTCAAGAAAGTGAGATGATACAGTATGCATTTCTCTGCCAGGTAGACATAGGAGAGACAGGCAAAGGGGGCATTCAGGCCAGTCTGTCAGGTCTTGTCATCTGCCTGTTCATGTATGGGCATGTGCTCCAAGCAGCTCACTGGGAAAGTTAGCTTTTTAAGTGCCACGCTGCACAAAGCTTAGTCACGACGAAGAACATTTTTGACCATCAGCAAACACATCATCATATACAGTTTCACTGTCTGATGCTTAGTTTTTTACTAGACACTGATATCGGCTTGCCTTTTTAAAAAAACATGCATATACTGTGTGAGAGGGAAACTCACCCGCTGGCTGACTGCCACCCAGAAGACCACTGACAGTGTGTCCAATAGTAGTGAGTCCACGGAGTGTGAAGACTCATTATGTAACGGGCGTTAAGTTAACTGTTGATTGTGCACATTGGGAACTTCAAGAAGCAAAGCAAAGTCTGATGATTTTATTAATTGTAAACTGAGACAGCAGAATATAAACTTAATGAAATCGGAATGAGAATTTTCTGTTTCTTTTTTATTGGCTTTTCAAGACAGGCATGTGTTAAACAAGCCTTTAACGTTAAATTAGACTGCTTTATCTGTGATGGTTATCAGTGACATGGTGTGCAGTATTCTGCAAGGCAGGGTTGTGTACTGTGCCGCTGATGCCCTGCCATTAGTGCCTTGGTTGGGCTTTAGTGGATCGCAATGCTGTGAAGTCCTGTGGAGCGAGAGAGCATATGCTGGGCTTTGGGGACCCTTCCCACGGTTGGACACCAGAGGGTAGTGTCGGAGAGCAGTGCGAGGCATGGCACCCAGTATGGTGGTGCCAACAAGAGACACAGTTGCAGCGAGCAACCTTCGTTTATATCTTGTGGATGTTTTATGCTTCTCTCCATACACTTACAGGTATCTGTGAAAGGGGACGTGGGCCACCAGGGTTAGCTCCATGTGGTAACCCCATTCTAATTTAGTGGGCCTTGGCACTGGATACCTTCAGCATTGTGCTAGATCCTAGCACATGAGACCTTGAACAGCAGCTCCTTGCAACACCACTACTCCCATTCACTGCTTGTTTGTCTCAGTAGGGTCAAAGTTGCTGGGATTAGACATTTCTGCATGACACACCCATTTGTTGTTTGGGTTTTGTAACCTGACACCACCATAACAATCATATCCCTGTTTGTCATTTTTCGTCACTTGTTGCCTTCAAGTCAGTGCTGAGTGGATTTATTATATTTCATCGAGTCCCCTGCGTACCTGCCTTCGTCTCACCAATTAACCTTCCTGTCAAACCACTCGGAGCAAAACCGGTTTCCCAACTCATGCTGCTGTTTTCAGCCCTGGGCACTCTACCCCTTAGGACCCAAGGCTACAGCCTACCTGCCTGTTTCCTCTTTTTCCCCTATAAAAACATCACATCATGTTAGCGTTTCACAACCTCAGACCAGAAACTTGGTGTTATGGCCATCAGATATGGCATCTGAATGGGAATCTTGTTGGTGTGACACAGCAGAAATCAACAATATGTGAGACAGGATTTAGACTTGAGAAAACAGCCCTGAGGCACATGAAGAAACGTTATGAATGCCTGCTTTCTGCCCCAAGGGCTTTGTGGAGTAGTAAAAGAGGAATTCTTTTTAGTTGGGGGAAAGGGGTATTGGGGTTGTTGCAAAGAGACTAATAACGAGGACTTTTTTACATCAGAGGTGCCCACACTGGCAACACCTTTGCTGTACTGTTGGGCAGTTAAACCTTTACATTGTGATAAATCCTGAATTAAAGACATTTTGGAATGATGCCTTTAACTCAAATGTATTTTTAAGTATAGTCTGTGTAATTTTTTCTGGTTCTTAGATGCATATGATTATTAAAAAATGCTTACAATTTACTCCAAGTTGTATATATTTCCTAAGTTGCCTGCTAAACACAAAATGTCAGTGATTAGGTACTCCGATTTCCTCCTGCAGACATGCCTGTCATGTGAATTGGTACCTATAAATTGCCCATTTTCTGTGTAAGTTGCTGACAATGAATAAAAGAATGATGGGTACATAATGTCATTTGTTTTGTGCTGGAAGTTAAAGAAAAACTGGCTACATTTCCCCATCTCCTTTAGCTATAGTTCTTTCTTCAGAGTCAACAGCTTGGAAAATAGCAGGAATAAAACATTACACCACCCATCCCTTTTTCACCTATAAACTGGGAGTAAGTGTTTGGTGAGAGATTTATTTCAGGGTTGACACTTTTCAGTAGAATTAGACAGCAGAGTTCTACTCCAAAGTGGAAGTGCATTGCATTTGTATGAACAGTGCTTACTCTGATATGTTTCAATATGGTATGGAGCCATGTTAATGGAGAGTGTAAGTCAACTGTGGAAGTGAGACTGAGCATGTCTGTGAGATAGTGCCTAAGCAGAAAGTAATTGTCAGAATTGTAATTGTCCCTGCAATAGACCATGGTGCCACAGTAAACCCTCTTTATGATGATTTCCTTTTGATTGCAGTGGATGTGAAGCTCTTCCATTTTGAAATATAGTTGTGGGAAATGGACTTATGCCAGTCCAGTAACCAGTGTCAGGTTTCTACTTGGAAGTCCAGCACTGGGAATTTCTCCTGGGTTTCATTGGAGGTCTGGTGGTCCAGCAGCTAGTTGGAGGTTTGAGCCTGATGTCTCTGAAGGGAACAGAGTTGTTGGATACTGATTGAACACTCTCCTCCCTGCATCAGATGTTCACGCATCTGTTTGGCGTTCCTTCACAGTGAGGTTGATGAATCACGACTGGCTGGCTGAATGAGGATAGGCTAGTGGCTGGCTCTGCCTTTGACGAGAGTGGGATCTTGTCCAGCCCCCTTACATTGGCCCAGTTCTTTTCTCTTACCCAAACCACAGACAACGACAGCACAAATGAAGGGGGCATTCATTACAGTCTTGTTTAACATCTGAATAGATTGAGAAGGAATGTCAGGAAAAGATCATCGGCCCAAATCCAATTAGTGTATGTTTGCCCAGAGGGACAAAACAAAAACATTTTGCACCTGTATAAAATACTACAGGTTATAGGAAGGTGATGTTGGTACAACACAAAGCACAGAGTTGCTGAGATGCACTAGCATGTCCACAGCAGAGGCATTTAAATGCCAAGCAGCTGAGAATTTAATGCTCCTTAACAAGCCTTTGTTTCTGTGGCTCACACACATACACACACTCACACACAAGCACTTGTTGATGATACCTCTTGCTTCCCTTTTTTTTTTTTTAACTCAAGCTAACCATGCTCATGCATTGGTGTAGCATTGCCTCTTATTGGGTACATTTTGTGATGTGTTTCACTTCTACTGCTTGTTTGTACTAGAAAGGTCATTTCATCTAGATAAAAATCACATTTTTTAAGACAGCGTCAGCATATAAACTCCATTATGTCACATTTGTTTTTAACTACGCTTTTCTCCAAAGGACCTAGATATTATACACTGGGTCCTTGAGTTGCAAACACTACATTTTCAAAGATATAGTCATTTCCTGTCCCTTTATTTTTAATTGTATGTCTTCACTTTACTATTTTCAAAAATTGCTTGCAAAACAAATGTAACCTGTGTTTCCAAGTGCAGCCATTAGTTGGCAGTAAAGTACATCCAAACAAAACAGTTGGCTTCTGCAGTGTTTACAGCCTGTGTGTGTTGTTCATGTCAGAGATCAGTAGCAAGATGACAAATGCTAAATGTGCTCTTGGTATAAATTGACATCAAGTGGTAATTTTTGGAGACAGTGTATTTTTGATTATTTAAAATTTATTTACACCAATAATAAAAATGTTAAAAATTAGTCTTGCACCACATTTTGTTATTATAGCTCTATTGGAAACATTTACAGAAACTACCTAGCAAATAAAGCAATTTGTATCACTATTAGAGCAATCTCTCAATATCCGAATTCTCTATATCCAAATTTTTGCTATAACGGTATTCCAATGGAAACTTTTGCAAGAATGAATTTTTATCTGAAGCTTATCCTTAACAAAAATATCAAAACGCAAAAAAAAATAAATAATTTTTAAAAATCTACACATAAATGCCATGCGGTTCTATACAGTGTACTATAATAAAATAATACTGTATGAATAGAAATAAACTATTGTGTACTGTAATGACTTTATCCAAAGCTAGAGGTGCATGTGTGCACTGATGTTATCAGCTGTTTCCACCTGTTTTGCTTTGTTTGAACACATCTGTGCCACATTACATTTGTTGTACATTTAATTTTTGTGTTTGGTAATAGTAAATCTATTAAATGCCAGTTGTTGTGTCAAACAAAGAGGCAGGTTAGTTTGACACGTCTTCCCTTTATTCATCTCATAACACTGAGCACTGGCTGTGCACTCTGCACATGTGCCCTCTCATCACCTGATTGTAAGGAAGTGACGCTGGGGGGCACTAGTATGTGAAATATCCTGTACAGTACATACTGTACCAAGCTTTAAACATGCAAATTAATGACAACATTAAGTGTTTTCTAATTAGGTAACTGGTGTTGAGTTTTTTATCATGGTAAAAACATGGGTTGATAGTTAAACAACGGTTTTCTGATGGGTTGGGAGCCCGTAATTTATTTTCCACCATTTAAAATACTGAGAAACAGACATCCAAAAAAATAGGCATTTGATCCATTTTCAGGGACAAGTGAGGTTCAGATATTAAGGAATTGCTGCATTATGTTTTTATTTATTGTTTTGTTAATAAAGCAAGCTGAAAGTGCCCAGATGCTCATGAATGTTTCACACAGTTTAAAGTTAATAAAAGATATTTTAAAAAAGTTGTACAACAGTCTAGCATCCTCTTGTTCCCAGGATAGGAATAAAATGACCATGCATCAGACAAGTGGTTGATGAAAATGGAATGAATAAAGTATTCTATTTTTTTAACTTACTATAGTTTTATCTGAAGTTTTATGCTGAATCTAGCCCATTAATAGATCTAAAGACATCTGTGTTTTTTAATGTAACGTAATGGTTGAATTCACACACAGATGGAGTTACAAACAGAATTGCAGTCACAGTTGTGTTGGTAAGTTGAGGATCCAGTGTATTAAACAACTTACAGTCATACTCTGGTCTATATAAAGTTTAATTAAAAAAAACTATGAATTGTACTCCCTTCACAGAACTGTATTTTTTGACCATCCTTTGTACAGCGTAGCAGTTTATTAAACGCACTCACACAAGAGCACTTGGAAAAACCTGGCAACACATGGAAAAACATGCAAGCTCAAACTTACATCCCAATGTGCACCCTAGGAGTCTGGAGGCACCAGCATTACCGGTTACACCATTGTGCCACCCACAGTGTGGTTCAGACTTGGATGACAAACAGGTGCCCTACGTGTGGCAGCCTTTGCCCAAAATTATCTTTTTAGAAGAGAAAGAAATTTTTACATGCAAGGGATGACAAGTGTCTCTTGTTGCAACATGAGGAAGATCTAAAAATAACTGAAAAGCTGACTCTTCACTGTTTGTTTGCTAGCCTATACCAAGCCAAAATATATATAACTGCATTTTTTTCTTTGCTTGTTTCTGCCACACTTTTAGCATGATAATGTAATGTGGAGTACAGAAGTGGATATTTTGAGGATTGTGTTATGGGAAGACACAGATTTGCTTATCATATATATATATATATATATATATATATATATATATATATATATAATCCTGGCAATTTATATGACTTACAGTTTTAGATGTTTTCTAGTCATACAGCTGGTTATCTTTACAATTAGAGTGCCACATGACATTTATATTCTTTACTAACTTTATTCTTTAACTTTATGTTTGGGGTGTTCTATAATACCTTCTTTTCCAGTTTTTCAACACAAAACTTAAAATATCATTCACCTCGATGAAGAGTAAAGTGTGGGAGTTATGAGTAAATGTCATCTGGTTTGTGTTTCTGCTTTGTTTTCTTAAATTAGCTGCCACCCCAGTTCTCAGGTGAAGGTGCAAATGTCACAAGTCAAGATTCTGTTTTCCTCCCTGGGATGATACCTGCCTTTGTGTGTGAATGAAAAGTTTGCAGGGTCCCATGTTATCAGTGGTCACACCCTGGAGTTTCCCCTGAGTTTTGCACAAAGGAAGAGACTCTCGATCCCTGGCATGGGATTTCATCCATGGCTTGTTGTGTGCTAGAAAGATAAGACTGAGATTTCTACTTTGAAAGGTATCACTTTCCAAATGTGTGATTGTCTTGACCCAGCTCTTTTAACATGGCAGACTTTAAGTGAGCTCTCTGCTTGTTAAAGGCTTTACTTAGGGCCGTTACCTAGGTTGTCGTGTTTCTGAATAACACCTGTGGTTTTGCTGGTATTGTAATTGGCACCTGGGGTATCCATAACTGTTACCAAAGCAGTGAATTCCAGATAAGATGGAACAGTATATCTAAATGGAGACTGTTATGTAAGAGTGGAATGTGAAAAATTTCATGACTGACAAGGTTGATTTTGCTTTGAAGCCACAAATTTTCCCACATCCCCACCACCTCTAACAGTGGTGACATTGAGATCAGACCCATGTTGCTGAGGTTCAGACTTCCTCAGTGTACACTGGTCCAACTTGTTCCTAGCAGGGCCACCAAAGGGAGGAATCTGAGTCATTACTGATGAGCTTCGGTCGGGTGTGCAGATGGGTGACGGGGTTGTTGCTGTAGCTGGTTGTTAGATTGGTAATTGCACATCAAAACATGGCAACCATTGCAGTAGTGTAGTCTGGGTGTAGGTGGTAAAAACACCACTGTTTGGTGGCTCATTCCACACCATTTGGTATGCTCACAGCTTCACACACTGTTACCCACCCATATGTTAGTGCTTGATGCATGCACCAATCCCATCAAGAAGCAACCATTTGTCAGCATGAAGGTGCCTTGACATGACTGCCTGTCACTTTTACAGACACTGGGTTTTCAGTTCTTTCAATATTGCTTTCTGTTACACTAAACCAAGTGGGATACACATTTAAGTTGAAGATTTTAGCTCAAGTCTCAAAGTTTTCAGTTGTGTTCACAGAAATTTTTGAAAAAATAATTGGCAATCACATCTGACATTATGGGTATCAAAAACATTTTTTGCTACTGTTTAATAAATGCCTGTGCATATGACATAATTATTGATGCATGCGGTAAACTAATTAAATGAAGCAAGTTTAAATAGTTTAATTTTTTTAACACACTAGTCTAATTATTTTTTGTATAATCCTGCAAATAACAGGGCTGCCTGCTAAAAAATGGGCATGTGGGTTTGACCTGTTGAAAAATAGCCTTTGCCAGTTATTTGTAGACAAATGGAGTAACATTTGGGTGGAGTGGGGCAACAGGTGCCATATGTTTAGAGCCTTTACTTTGCAATGCAAGGATCCAGGTCTCTATATCTGGTTCTGCTGTGCTACTACTGAGCCTCCCACTTGCCTTGAGTTGATATGATAAAAGTAACCCAGATGTACAACTGGGTAAATCATAAGTAGCTTAGTATGAAAATCTAACAGTGTATTTTTTTGGGGGATAAAAGGCACTAGCTAAATCAAGAATAGATTATTGTCATAGACCCTTATATAGCAGGTATAGCAGCATGCCTGAAATTAAGTTCCTCAGGTCTATGGTGTACAGAACAGGGGAAAGAAGATTTAGAAAATAAATAATAAAATGATAACATAAATATAGATAAATAAGATACATAACTATAACATTAAAAATGTGTATGTATAAAAGATTGGTCAATACAAATGTATAGTTCTGTATATACACTGTGTATGCGTGTGTGTGTATAGACAAAACGTGGCATAGTGGATTTGTATAGACACACAAACATACATATATACATAGTGGATGTCAGTGGTCCTTGGCAGTGGTGGTGTTGCAAAGGTCAGAGAAGACAGGAGTTCAGCAGGGGAATAAATAACTAATAATGAATAATAATGTGCTTTGCCAAAATGATCAGATTTAATTTGCAGCTTTCTTGTAGCAAATCTGTAATTGTTAATTAACTGATTGTGCCATCTTCTGTCTCTTTGGTTAATAGGCATATTATTTATGAAACATTAGAAGAAAGTTCAGTGCTGCAGTTTTTTCTTGATTAAAACTCCCTTTTTACAGTATACGTCATAAGATCATATACCTTAAAATTGCCCTGGTGTTTCTCCACATACTGTCAGACCCCCAGCTATGTATCTTTATGTAATCCCAGCAAGAACTGAGTTAACACCATTATCTTTCCCAGATTCTAACAGTAGACTACACTTCCAGCACATTAAGGCCAGTGCAAATGTCATTGCCAGGGAGCTAATCTTTGTACAGATGGGTGAAGATCCACAGCTGTGTGGAGAAAAATATATTTGTAAGTTGGGAACAGAGATCTTTTTACACAAAGGCAAAAAGTAGGTAGTATTTTGGAATGCAGGTATCCTGCAAGGGTTTTTGAGCAGCCAAGCAGTTCTTAGACACAAGTGTTGGCAGTTAACTGCTGATGCTCACTGTTGAGACTGGCGTGCTGATTGTTTTGGCTGGACAGCAGAGCTGTTACAAAGATAATAGCGATAAACTCATGGAGGCTATAAGAAAAACTGGATACAAGAATGCTGACAGACTGCTGAAAGATGAAGACAGCATTGTAGCTGAATCATAATTAAGCTTGAAATATAATACATATTTAGTAATTTCCAAGAACTTGGGAAATTGCAACCCAGATAGTTTCAAAAGGTAAACAATGACCACCTTTTAGACCATGAGTAATTCCAAAAACAAGATCTTTGACACTGAAACAGAGTAAGTTGCAAGAAGTTTTAAAAGTTTTTTTTGAGACGGGAAATTGGTGAAAGGAACACTAGAACATTATTACTGAACCATGTGAATCGAATCAAATGCAGTCTTTGCCTACAGTATGGTGGTTTTCATCATTTAGAAGAGATTTTATTTTGCTTTGACCTTTATAAAACATGCATTAGGGTGAGTCTTTTGTGAATGTTCATTGTTTAACCCTAAACTCCTGGCAAGAAGCCTCTGGGCTCAAAGTTGGTGCTTCTTTTTTCCTCTAATGTCCAAAGTATGGGCTTTACAAATATGTCAGCATCATTACTGTGCTAGAATCAAAAGCAAACTTTTTGCCATATTAGTTATAACAATGAAATGAAATATATATTATATGGTTAAATAAATTACATTAAATTTAGCTTCATAGACTTTATGATAGAATAATGACACTACTCATTACTTTAGTGAGTTAATTGCTGGATTAAATGTATTGAAGAAGGAAAATATGATTTATTTTGCTTGAAATTGAGCCAGTGTTAGAACAGTGGAAAGAGTTGTATATGACCTTCTCATATTCTTACAAATGGCATTGTTTTTGAAAAACAGCTCATCAGTTTGCCTCTGCATTTCTCAGTATCAAATTGAGCAACCCACACTGAATATTGTAGAAGGTGAAATAGTTAAATAATACTTGACTCAAAAGAAGTCTGAACTAAGAGTGTGTGGTTTAATATTTGGGCAGAACATTATGACTTCATCTGAATCCCTCGCAAATCGACGGCTTCCTGCAGTGGTGTGTTGCCATGGGAACTGCACGGCAGTAGAATGGAACTTCCTAGTCAGCGCCTAATCAAGTCTGGGGCTCGGACTTGTACAGGCATGGCTGCAGTGTACAGTTACTACTCACACTCAGCAGTGGTTTGTTCGGTATGTTGCCATGTAGAGACATTCCTCTCTGAGTGGAGGAGAAAATGAGTCTGAAGAAGAGACTGTCTTTCAAGAAAGTGTGGTACTTCAACACCAGCTCGGTGAGTTGCACTGACTTCACAGTAAGATATCTTCTGTTCACGTACTTTTTAATTCAGCTATTCTGTCTCCTTATGTCTGTGTTTCCCAAAACTGATGTTTTAGTATTACTTATCTATCCTGCTTCATCATATGCACAGATGTAAACTCCTCTTTAAAGTTGCAAACACTTTTAAATACAGTTGCCTTCTGTCTCTCTGAACATACACATAGTTCTGTGTCCTTGCAGAGGCAACTAATCTAATCATGTCACTTTCTCTTTCCTCATCTCTCTTTTATCAGCATGAGTATGCCACAACAAATAGGGAAGTGCTGTTTTTATTAGAATTACGGACAGCATTAGACTGCAACAATATTTAAAGGGAGAGACAGTATACTGAGAGATTGCATGTCAGACTACATACAGCAAGGGAAGTATTCTGTGCGGCAACTGCTTTTCCTTCGAGGTTTCATTCATTTGCTGAGATTTTCACTCTCAATGCCAGGTACTGTTCATTTCAAATTCAAAAGTAAACACAGAATTCCGTGGGTTCTAACTAACTCATGTCCTTGCATTCCCATGTGCCTCTCTGGAAGGGATTCTTGGATGTATTCTGGGTCAGTCTGTCCTGCTCCCGTCTTTTAGCTCTGCCTTGTTCACATATACCTCATTCCATGACTGGTTGTCTGGGCTCATTTTTCAATAATTTTTTTTAACTTTTCTTGTTGTGAATCTCAGTGACTTGTACCCAAAGATGAAAAGTATGCATTGAGGTACCATAAATAAGTTCCTTCAGGCTCAACAGTCTAGCCTTTGTGGAGCTAAATTTCACACTATCAGCAGCTCTGAGGCTGGACTGTTGAACGCTTGTGACAAACACATGTCATATTAACACATTTAGGATTTGAAACTGGGTCAGGTTTTCATTGGGGGCTGTGACAGCATGGAGCATGTTTTGTAGGTAAAATTGTCGTAGATGATATTATTGGAACTGAAAGGAGCTTTACACTGAAGGTATTCTCTTTTCTCATACGCTTCACACTTTGGTGGTGTAAACGCCATACATGTGCCGGCCTGCATACTATAAGGTAGGAACAATGCAAATGGGCACACCCACATAGAGATGCAGAGGAATTGGAAATTCACTTTGTTTCCTGAGTCACACTCACTGGCCACTTTAATATTTATGATTAAAGGGTTGGACAAAACATGAATTCAGCAGCAGGGTTCTTGCTCCGTGTTTGACTGACACCTTCACACAGTTTATCCAGATTTTTTTGGCTGAACATTCAGTCCAGCATCCCAACCTCATCTCAAAGATAGCCTACTGGCTTGAGAAGTGGGGACTGTGTAGGCTACTGGGATAAAGTAAAGGCACTTTTATGTTTGTGGAACCATTCTGAGATATTGTGTGTTTTGTGACATGGCACATTATCCTGCTGGAAGAATCATTTTGAGAAAAGCCAGACTCTCTATAAAGGGAGAAATGCACCAGGTCAGAATCAGTGGTGTGATGGCACTCTTTCAAATGATGCTCTGATGGTACTGAAAAAATAGAAAAAACCTATAGTCTGCCAAGAAATTGTTTTTCCAACACATTATACCTCCACGGTGAGTGTATGCATTGTGTCGATCTATACTTACAAATGAAGTAAAGATTCATAGCATAGATTATTTTTATTTGTGTATATGATGGCTGATAGAATGATCATAGCTTGTACTTAGTCAAAATAGAAATCAGGAATGGGATCTTCCCATGTCACAATTAACACTGCAGTTAATTTTTGGCCTGTGTCACATTTTCAGTCAGATCTGCATTGAAGGTTTCTTTCTATAGTCAGACATCTACATTATATCAGGAAATAATAAGGTTTAAAAGGCTGTGTGTGCGGGTACCATAGTGTTTAGAGACTCTGAGGTCACAGGTTCTAATTCTACCTCCTGCTGTAGAACTCTTGAGCAAGGTGAGAAAAATTATCCGGCTTTATTAATGGGTAACTAATGAGACGAGAAAAGTATCAGCTAAATAAGCAAATGCATCAATTATCTATCTATGCAATAATTTCAATGTTTGTCGCTGAATTTCATGACCGTTACAAAGCTTCATGTACTGTAGACTTGTATCTCTGCTCAATGTATTCAGACACATTAACCACTCTGTACCATGTCATTAATATTAACTTGAGAAAGTGCATAATGAAAATGATTAGACTGTGGTAAAATAAGTCTGAGAATCAGATGCAAAGAATGCAGACATTGCTTTTGCATGTTTTGAAACTACAGTCATGTTTTCTTCACCCACAGTCTCCTTCACTCCTACTGTTATTTGCAAAACTTCATCTGTCGCATATTGCTGCATTTGTTAATAAATGTCAATAAACCTTTTCTTGACCTTTGAAATATGAAAAATGAAATGTGTCATGAAATCTGATTTTCACAGGCAGGACATTCATAACTATACTGCTTTGTTGATATGAGTTTAGACTCCTCACTTTTTTGTCTCAAATACCCACTGGTTGCTTGTAATAAGTCATCTGGCTGTTCTTTATTTTTCTTTGTTATGTTACATTTTAAGGAGGAAGATGTTGCAGCATTTGACTTTTTGGTACTTGTCATTTGACACGATGCCTTTCTTTAATTATAGTGACACAGAGCGAATATGGTTGGTTTTAAATTTACTTTGAAGTAGGTGGAGTCTACCATCAATGTAATGACTTTTGACACAACAGCTGGATTTTGACTTGAGGGTTAAGACTGTATGCAGTATTTGCTCAGAAAATTTGAGATGAAGGGCAATGTTAAACATTCTAGCCAAATGTGATATTAAATAGTAGGATTGATTTGATACATCAGTAAATCTTGTTAAATATGTCATATACATTGAATATACTGCACATAATTTTAATTTTGCAAGGAAGACTAGCGAAGTTCCATCATTTTTGCATTCTATGTGTAGAGTATCTATTTGGTTCAGCATTTATATTGTTCTTGATGGAAAAAGGATAGACTTTTATGATAGAAAGTTTAGACAGACAGTGGTGAAATTGAGGTTTAAACTAAATTCTCAAGTAGGGAGCCATTCCTCTTTAAGGAATCTCACCTACAGTGCCAGCACCAGCTCTGTATGGCTCGCACAGTCTGACACAGTGAAGGGTGTGAAAGAGAGGTCTGCTAGTGGAGGAGTACAGGAGCTCAGGGTGTCTGTGGTAAGACTGGTGGGAGAAACACTTCACTGTGGTGCAACCATGAATCAGGCAGACCTCTTTCCTTTTAGTAGAACTGCTGTGTACCACCAATGTTTGATTAATCATTCTTTTTCTTCTTTGAATTAAATCAGGAAGAACTTTCAGATTTTTGATAAATGAAAAAATATGCATTCTCTTTAAAAAAAAAAAAAAAAAAAAAGAATTCACCTGAGCATTTGAGATTATTTTGAGGGGTTTGTGGTTTATGTGAAATTGCACTTGCAATTCATATAGATATCTGAAGGACCATTGTGTGAAATTCTTCCAAGAAAGTCTCTGAGGAATGGCATCAGTGCAAGCTAAGTAGCTGGTCTGTTGAACAGTAGAGCATGTATGCATATGGGTCTTCTGCCTTGCTGAAGAAGCACCAGTTAAAGTTTCATGGACATGTCCCTCATGAATACAGTGCTAGTGCTGTGCTCTGCTCTAACAGGACTGTCCCTCTTTCACATCACCTGTCTACTGAGCTGGTTGCTGTTGGACATCTTGGACCAGGCCTCTTCACATCCATCAGGGTCTTCCCATGAGCTAGTACCCCACACAATGAGACATTCTCTGTTTTCCATTTAGCAATGGCAGATTCCATGTGGGTTGTACACTTCAGGAGCAGAATGTTGGTCATATGGCCTACAGCTGTCTCTGGTTTGGAAATAAATGCGGTTAATGTTTTTCAGGGTAGGTCTGTGATATTTATAGACTGACTCGTCCTCTTGAAAGCATGTTGCATGTTGTAATTTCCCAAACTGCGGCTTTGATTCGTAGGAGCTAGACCCATTTTCCACTTTTGATTATATGAGGAATTTTTTGGGGGTAATGGTGATTTCCTTTATTGTGCAGGCCATTTGTTTATCAGTGGTTGTGTCTACCAGATAACAGGAATGCAAATTAAAGCACTTTTGTGGGAAAACCATTCTGAGTCCCAGATGGTTTCACCCGTTCCTCTTTATAAAATGCTCAGTCGAAGATGGAGCTTTGAAGGCCCAGCTGTTGAGAGTGTATGCTGTTTTTTCTGTTGGTTCCAAGTGAGACAGCGTGGCCTGGGTTCTGAAGCTTGCGGTCTGGGTCCTGCACTCACCCCATCCACGCTGATCCACAGGAGGGGCTTCTGGGAGTGGAATATCCCACTACTGAAGAAAGCTATTCACTGCTGACGTAGCAGTAGGAGTGAAGATGTATGCCCTTGGTTGCTCTGAGGAGGTTTTGGTTCACACATTGTAGACGGTGCCCACCCTGATCCAGTCTCTAGACCCTGATGTAGCACACTGGATATTGTTCATCCATTTGCATGTGGTTCATGTTGGCCTCACTCACAGCTGAGCTTGAGTTGTGCTTCCCAATGTGACCATGTGGCCCTGTGCATGGGGAGGTAGTAGGAATGGTCCCAGGTACCCCCTGCCACATGCAGAGCTGCAGGGAGGCAGATCTCACTGGCAGCCTCATTTAGACTTAAAAAAGACCACAAAAGGATAGTGGGTCTTTGCAAGTGTGCCCCCTGGAGGCTTCTCTTTATTCAGTTTTATTTTTTCCTGAGAAAAGACATGCTGTCAATCATCAGTGGGTAAACAGGCTGCTTGGTGTCTTTTGTCTTCTTTCCCATGTTTTACCTTTTCATGGTGTATCATATTTGTACTGAATTCTCAGTTCTCTAGCCCTGCAGCAGGACTTTTTTTCCCCTGCTTTCTCCTGCTAAATATGTCCTGTTCCAAAATGGAAACCAGCCGTGGGCTAAACATCAAGGACAGCTTATTTAATACCAGGAGATAAATGAATGTGTTCCTTTTAGAAAGTTCATATTTGTACTTTTTAAGAAAACCTGGTTTGGCTTAGCAGTCTGTACTGACTAACTGCAAGGGTGAGCAAAACATTGGACACAAAAAATCAAATTAGCAATGAGGTGCATAGGAGATGGAGACAGGACAGTGCTTAAGGACATGAACTAAAGATTGTTGGTGTTCTCAACAGGGTATTAAAAAAATTGCTCTGGAGGAATAACCAGATGTTTCAAAACTGTGAATCACTTCAAATAAAATTGTAAGAAATTATTAAAATAATAAAAAGGAGGGGAACCTTCAGTTCTTCTTTATGTCATACTGTATGTAGTGGGACATTGAGGGCAATTCTTCCAGAAGAAAAGTCTTCATATTGCTGATGTGTTACAAAGGTGTTATTCCATAGTCTGATTAGATGATTGTGGAGATATTTAAAGGTGTATGTTTTCAGAAAAAAACTACTGAATCTGTACAACAGTTTAAATGGGACCTTTGTTGTCTTGGAATACTGAATTGTTACAAAGAAAAAGTTTTAACCATAAGCTACTAAAATGCCATCATATTCCTTAGCTGTAACAAGGGAATGCAAAACAATCAGCAAACCCAGTGCCTCCAGCAAGATGGCTGCACTACCCAAAGGAATGTAGGGGAACAAGGCATCCTGTGGTTTTCTCCAAACATGCAGGGAAAAAATTTAATACTTCTCATCAGACTATATTACTTTTTCACTGCACCTCATTGTAACTGTTCTACTTGTTCCTCCAATATATGTTTTCTAACACATTTGTCTTGTAAGTGTAACTGGCGTTCAAACACTAGTCCTAACACTTATCAAATTCATGATTTAAATTTTGTTGACTCTGGGTCAGAGGCATTGATTCAATTCACAGGTAATTTTTGAAAATCTTCTTGGGAGTTGTCCTGTTAAAGACCCTTTATCTCTGAGCTTCCACTTGTGACCGTGTTTCCTCCTTTTTTATGACTGATGAACCACACACAGACTATTTTGCAACTTTTGAGCTCTTTTGAGTTGTCTTGTATTTCTTTCAAAAGTCACATCTTAAAATGCTCATTGTCAGACAATTTGGTAGCTGACAAATATTAATGAATGGCATTCAATTTAGTATGACTCACCAGTGTTGCTGCCTTTGTGATTTCATTTTTTTTCTTGTTCCAGATCAAAATGGACATGCCTTGACACAATTTGTCAGAAATTACTAACTGTCCATATACTACAGTTATAATCTTTCCATTCACCATCTCTGACTTAAATTAAAAAACTACTGATTAAAACACTACAATAAATATTCAAAACCATTGGGAAATACTAAAAATAATTTAAAAAAACACAAATTAAATCCAACAAATATGTACCGTGCATGATGGTAATTAATAAAGCCAATAAAAACTTACCCAAGGTTCTAAGTAAAAATGGTAAAGGGAAATTTACTGACATCTCCACCGGAGAAGATGGGCATTCCCCTGGCCTGTTGCCAGGGTGCTGCCATACACCTACCTTTGGGTGTAAAAGCATGTCCCCCTATTAAATTAAACGTATTCCAAAATAACACAACGCTATAATCAAACAATAAATAAATTAATAAATATACAAAAATGAAAGTAAATAAATGCACATTCCATTAAACAATTAAAGTAACATTAACTTAGTATCCATGTGCGTGTGAAAACTACACTAAATAAAAACATAAGCAACATCGGCTAATAGCCAACCTGTATTTGGCTATTAAAAATTAAACATGTTAAATATGAATAATAAATATAAAACTAAGGACATTTTTAAAAGTGAATAAAGGTGATTTAATTACAACGAAGTTTAAGTTCTTTTTCATGTGGTATTTACAGTATTTCATCCAAACAAATGATACATTAATTTTTCATTTCTTATTGTTATGGTTATTAGCTAAGTATTATTCTTTAACCACGTCTGTGTTGACAACATTTGTGGCACTGTGGAGTACACACTGTGGTGTGTGTTTGGACCCTCACTGTATGGCAAATTGGAGGCAAGCGTCCTTATAGCTCTAGCGACTCGTCACAGACATGCGACTCATTAAGGGCAGCAAACAATGGCATCAGCGTGGCAGGAACTGCCCATCTCTTAGTGGAAGTCTGCTGTGCAGAATTACATCATCTTACAGTGGATGGAGACCAGCAGAGGGGAGCGATATGGAGAGAAATAAACACTCTGTTTGTCAAGGCCCATATTTTTTCAATCTTCTCTTTTTGCAGTGGTGTTTATTTTAATATTCAATCATCCATCCATACATTACAATGACCACTTTTTCAGTCCAGGATCACAGTGGTCTGGAACCTATCCCAGAAGCATAGTGCATGAGGCAGAGTACACCAGTCCATTGCAGGGCAGTTTATTTTAATAGTGCTTTCCAATGTGTTTCATATGGAAACTGTTAAACAGTTGAACTTTTTTGTGAAAAAGCTGCAGTGAATGAATTACAGTAAATGTCAGTAATACATTTAGTAAATGTATGCTGTTTTCAAAAGCATAAATATGTGCAGCATGTGTTCATGTATATTTTATGTTTCCATTCACTCAAATTAGCAAAAAAATGAAGGCTTTGCTGAAAAACGGCATACTACTACTTTTTCTGTTTCTTTAAGTTGACACAATTTTGACACCACTGTGTGAATGAGTTCATATTTAATGTTTAACATTCCACTGCTGGCCAATGGTCAAGGTTGAAAATATGATGAGATTTTCACAGAATTAGTAGAAAACAAATGTGTGTTAAAGTAGGTGAATATTTTTATATTATAATTTTTCTGCAGTTGCATAAATGAAAAAATGAGGGATAGCTGCATGTGGTAGCATCTGAAACAGTGTGAGACATTTTTTTACCAAAACTGGTTTTGTTGGCTACAGGACTACAACTTTTTTACTTTTAAGTACCAAAGTCATGAATCCTCGACCTGAGAACGTCCATGAACAGTGTGGATCCATTTTTCTGTTCCGTAAAAATTAATGAGTCAACTTCTTAAGACTGTTTCAGTTTGAGGGCTTCTCTGAGCAGCAGTTTCCCTTATCCAAACACATTTCACTCTTGTTAAATCACAGGCTCACAAAGAATCTCATAGACCCTGGGAGGATGTAAAATAGCTCTATCAAGTGAAAATTGTAAGACACCATGGACACAGTTGTCAGTTAAGTTACAAAATAAATAAAACTGAAAATCAAGGTAAATGAAGCAGGTCATATGACCTGATCCTGAGAACTTCTGTCTGGCTCCAAAACCAAATGTTGTTATATTTATGTTAGCTTGTTTGTGGCTTGGAGGTTTGTACTGGCCTGTGATTGAGAGAGGATCAGAGATTCCTTGTCCCTGCATGTCTAGACACATGTGGCCCCAGGACAGGGAGGGGAGTGGTGGGGCTGACACTCGGAGAGCCCCTCTTTTACATGGTGGAACATGGAACTCACTTGAAACTGCTCCCCCCGCACTGTGTCGTCTCAACTTTCCGCCTGTGCCACTTTCTTTGAGGGCGGACCGTGGTTTTGAATTGACTGCAAAAGCCTGCTGTAATCTTGAGCAAAGGAAATGAGTAATTGCCCCTCTTCTAAGTACAGTGTGGCAAACTGGTTTAGTCAGAGCAATGAGGTGAAGTGTTTATAATTAGCAATATTTCCAGACCTGTCTAGGGTAGCACTTCCTTATTACAGTAAGTCATTGTAAATGCTACTTGCTCATGTGCATCCATTTTTAATGCACCTTTATGGTCTAATTACAGTTACTTAAATTATTTTATAAAATTTCATGCATTCTAAATGAAAATTCTTGCATGAAATTTTATTAGAGAATGATTCCAAAACATTTTTTAACAGTAAGTTTTTCATTGCTCAAGCATTAGTCTGTTTAGTTTTACACTTCATTCATGCATAACCAGTAGGTGACCTTCCTCATAATCCTTAAACCATTTGTTATTGATATTTGTGTTGTGTTGGGCTGCTCTGCTCTGGGGTCTCTCGTTTAGAGGCCTGGAAAGGAGTGAATTGCATTGGGGTAGGAATAGAGTGGGAGGGGTGTGTGGGCGGAGCTTGTCCTTCAGGCATTAACAGCTTTGGGAACTGACCCAGAAAGGACCTTTCCTCTGGTGAAGAAGGGCCTTGCTTTGGTGCAGCCTACAGTTGATCCAGGCCCAGGATATGTCTGTGGACACTGGCCCACCACAGCCTGTCCTTGTGTGGGGTCCTGAGGACAGCATTTCACTCATGTCTCTCTGTGTTTTCTTACAGTCCACGGCAGTCTCCGATGGAGGTAAGCACCCTTTTCTCACTATTTATCTGTTACTCTTCAACTGGGCTACAGGTGGTATGTTAGTTAGAGTTGCTGTACATGAAGGACCCAGGTTTGTATCCCACCTGCTGCTATTGTACCCTCAAGGTATTTACCCTTAATTAATACAGTAAGAATACTGTCTTGTATAAATGGGTAAATCACTGTAAGTATCTTTACACTGTACACTGCTTTTTAGAAAAGCATCAGCTAAATAAATAACATTGTATTTGTTCTTAGCTCTTCAGCGTGTGTGTTCCTTGGAACTGGCTGAGATCCCTGTCTAAATGTGTTATCAAGGCCTAAATAAACTGAGAAATGTCCTTCCAGTCTGCCAGTGATGCAAAGTGACTGACCACAGTGGCCTGCTTTGCTTTGTTACATAAGAAACCTGTTGTTTGGTAAGACAGATGGACCACGTGCTGCACCAACACTGTGACATCTGGTGTTTGTGGTGGGATGTTTGTGTTTAATGTCTGACCAGAGATCCCCCAGACTCTCACATTGTCACACCTGTCTGTTGTATCATGTGACTCTCTCGTGCTTAGTCAAGGCTGAACACACTCATTTCTGCCGCCAAGCACAAAAAAACAAAACCAGCTAGATAGCTAAATGCCATTTCAGTGTGTGTGTGACATTTGGTGCAGTTCAATGCAGCCAATCAAACAAATACACAACATTGATTAATAAAGAGCTGTTTTAGCTGATGGTCAAATAAAAAAAAACAGAAAATACTTGTGGACCTCTCTGTGTTTGTGTGTGTGTGTACTCTCGGAGCATGCGTGAGGACAGCTGTAAAGTCTAGGATTGGCAGCGTTGTAATGCAACCAGCCCCACATGGAAGGGGAGAGGATGTGGTCCACTATTCCATACACACAGTCATGGCTGCTCCTCCTACTGTGCAGCCATTGGCATAATGTCCTGGAATCAATAAGGAAGGGTAGTGTTAACTTTACCAGGTGTGAAGGCTAAGAGGGGTGGGGGAGGTGAAGGCTTTGAAGGTGTCGGTGGATCACTGCTCTGTTCCCTTGGTGTTTTTGGGGGAGGTCCCCCTCGACACCTGTGTATAGCAGCCTGGCCTTTGCAGCTCAAGATGTCCCACTGATAATCCTCAGTCTCGCAAGAGAGCTCTTGTGTAGTCTTGACAAATGCATACACAGCTGGCAGGGGGTGAAGTGGGAGTGGCAAGGTGCTCTCCATGCATTCAAAAGAATGTTCCCCTCTGCTTTCTTTAAAAAGGCCATAGGCTGTTTGCATGACAATGTGATGGTACCTGATGCATCACAAGGAGAGACAGCTGAGATGGGGGCTGCTGGTGTGAATGCCATGCAGGAGTGGGAGATAGGAGGGAAATAATGTGAGAAGTGATTGAGCGTTCCTCACACCCTCTGATATAATGGCTCAGGTTCATGGGATCACTGTGATCCAGCTGAAATTAGTAGAGCAATGATTACCATCCGTGGGTCTGGAAAGCTGCAGCGTGTACACATTCTCCTGCTCTGTTTGAATTGCTAACAGCCCAGGACTGAGCAGGAATGCAGTAAGCACCCTTCAACTGACAATCATGCATTCTTGAACCCAAGTCAGATGATGTCAGAGAAGTACAATCAGTATGGTCAGTACCATATGCTGCATGGCTGTAATCTTGTACTTTCCTGAATTGTGTACCTTCCACAGGATCATTACTGTATAATAAGGCTGCAGGTAGTATAGTGGTTAGAAATGATACTTTGCACTGGAAGGACCAAGGTTTGAATCCCAGCTCTTGCTGTAGAACCCTTGAATAAGGCACTTACCTTCATTTGCTTCAGTAGAAAATAGCCACCAGTATAAATGGGTAAATACTGTAATTGAAAGTATCCTAATATTGCAAATCACTTTGGAGAAAACATTAGTTAAATTAATTTATGTGAATGCAGCATGTACTATGTTACTGTATTAGTGTAGTAGTACAGTGAAGTTAGTAGCCTCACTGCCAATTATTCCGCAGAAAAAAGAAATACTGAACTCAGTAAAATTCATGTGCCAAGGTCATAACCATTTTTCTATTTTCAAAGTTTATAATTATAGCCACTTTCATTTCCAGATGAACACATTTCAGTGGTTTCTGTAGTTCCTGTAGCCACTGGTGGTTTAAGATGAAGGCCCATAGTCATCACTAGAAAAATTGAAGGCATGAGCAAACACGACCAAAGTACTCGCACTGGGCGATACCACCTTGGTCTTTGTCATATGCATTTAAAGGCTTTCCGCTACATTTTTCTGTTTTGTCATGTGTATGGTTTCAGCTCTGATTTTGTATTCAGTAATCATGGGAGTCTTTTGGATTAGTGACTTTGTAGAAAAAGAATGGTCAGATAGAGAGGTTCCACTGTACTTCATTATTGCAGTTAGAATTGCAACTAGGCAGGTGGTTGAACTGACCATCTTATACTGGAAAGACCAAGGTTTGAATTTCACTTCCTGTTGTTGTGGCACTGAACAAGATTCTTAGCCTGAATTGATACAGTAAAGGTTGTCCAGCGATTTAAATGGATCAGTACCTATCAGCCACTTCACATCTTCAGCTGTGTTGAAGGAAATTGTCATCTCAGTGAATGAATTAAGTAATAAATATATATAGATAGATCAGGTACAACAGATTTGACACCCTGCAGCACTCCACCTAGAATAAGCACCACTATTGTGCAGAATGCCCTCATCCCTAGTTCTGGATGTCACTCAGTGGTGTTTTTTAAGGATAGGGACTGAGGCAACAGGATTGTAGCCAAATGTCCCATGGAGGCTGTAGACCTGGAGAGTATGAGCTGCAAAACTGGGCACCTTGGTGTGTTTTGGAATCTTGCTTAGTTTGCCATACTACCTGAGCCCACCCACCCTCTCCTGCCTAGATAGAAATAAGTCGAGCTTATCGCTCATCTCACCTTTTATTTTTCAGTGGCAGTAATCCACTACTGTTTGTACAGTTTGCCATCGTCATTCTCAGGGCAATTTTTCCAATGAAGGTCGCCCTTTGGCATCACTCTCAGGAGGCTGTCTGTGGCTTGTAGTGCAGCACATTAATACTGCAGGCCCTCATTGCAAAAAAGCCTCTATAGTTCCTCCTCCCTCAGCTCTCCATATTTTATGAGGAGTGTTTGGAGGCTTTGTACTTCCCAGGCATATCCATTTCCTGCCAGAGGCCAGGGAACAGTGTAGATGGTTCCTCACACAGACCTGCCTCGCCCACCATGAGCTGCTACACAAAATCTGCAACCCCCGAAGGTGGCTTTTCCCCCCTTTGATGGGTTGGGGATGGATACAGGGTCATGGATTCCAATAGGTCTGAAATACCTGGCTAGATGGCACACAGGGTCCTACCATCTCTACCCAGGTAAGTGCAGCAGCCTCACAGTGCTAGAAAGCAGTTTGAAGTGCTAGCGTAGCTTTCACAGAGCACTTGTACTTGTTTACAATCTTTTCTGTATATTGTAGTATACTGTGGAAAGGCAGTTGTATAACAGACAGACCCTACAACAAACTTTAGTTTAATGGTAAACATGGCAAGCTTTGGATTTATATTTAAGGACTGGTTTCCCTTTTGCACTTTGCAGTCAGGGAACTCTGTAGACAGTTCAAGCTTTTAAGATAAGATTCATTTTTCAATATTCTTCACAGGTGCCAAAGGTCGAGAACTTTACTGTAGGTGCAGTGAAACTGTAGTATGAAGACCAGCTAAATGTACATCTGTTAAATTCAGTAATCAAAAGGAGGAGGTTGCAGTTACAGAGTGCTTGGTGGGTGGTCTGAAAAAATGTGCATGTTGAAAAAGATCAGCTTGATTGTCCTTTACCTCTCCATAGTTACAGTCCCAGTGAAATTTTTGAGTAAAGGTGAACAATCAACAAAATGTTTTATGGGACAAACTGGACAGTAGAATGAAAGTAAAGTGAACAACAAGGGTCCTACATCTGTGGAAACTGCAGCTGAATGGATTGAAAAAACATGTTAACTCCTTTCCTGATACAACGTGTTAACTGAATGCCTAGTGAACTCACATTATACACTGGTACCTTCAGACACATCACAACACCTAGGCACAGTGGATGAATCAGCCCAGAGTTCAGTGGCCTCTAGTGCTCTCAAGCCTTGCAGCAGATGGGGATTGAGTATCATAAAACTTTCCCTGATTTACCTCAGTCATTAGCACCCTTTTTTGGCACCACATCCTAAAATTAGGTTGCATCAAAGCCCTTTTTGATACCTCTGCCGATCATGTTCCACTCGTGAAAGAAATGCATTAAGCTGAAAACTTATTTTTGATGTATAGTGGTTAGTTTCCATGTGGGAACAGGTGGTGTTTCTTTTCATTGTTTTTGAATTTGAAACTATTATATTTAGTGTGAAATGTAGGGGTGCAGCACTAGGTCTTGAACTTAACAGTGGCAGTATGGTGGTGGGTCTGCTGAACAGCCTTTTTGTGTATTGCAGAGCTGACTGGTGTGGATCTGAAGGGCTGTGGCAGTGAAAACAGCCTCAGCAGCAACACAAGCCTACCTAGTGTGCAGAGCCACCGTCAGCACACAGAGCGCCGCGTTGCCAGCTGGGCTGTCTGCTTTGAGCGACTGCTACAGGACCCCGTCGGTGTCCGCTACTTCTCTGTGAGTCTCATCCTCCATCGTCATGTTCCCACCCAGGCTGCCCATTGGTTATCCATTGGGGGTGGCTTTGACCCAGTTCTCCTGCAATCCTATCCAGATGGGCATTTTCTGGGTCGGAAACATGCCTGATCAAATCTCTTGCTTTGTTTCCATAGGAATTTCTGAAGAAGGAGTTCAGTGAGGAAAATATCTTATTCTGGCAGGCCTGTGAGTTCTTCAGCCATGTGCCTGAGAACGATAAGAAGCAGGTAAGTTTTTGGTGTGCCGTTCAGTAAAGCAGCATTTTCCTTGCTATTACCATTTGTTATTCTAAAATCACATTTGTTATTATCCTGTATGTTAAAGAGGACATTTGTGTAGTTGTCAATAATTATAGAAGGTGCAGGGAATAGCACAATGGTTAAAGACATGGCCTTTCAGTCAGAGGACAAAGAGTTGAGTCGCACTGCTGCTCTAGTACCCTTGATAAAGGCGTTTACCATGAATTGGTCCAGCAAAAGTGATCCAGCTCTATAAATGGGTAAATTGTAAGAATCTTAACATTGTACACTTTTTTTAGATAAAGTGTCAGCTGAATGAATAAATAATAATAAGATTAATAATAACAATAGGAGAACAATGTATTTGAATGCATTTTTTGCATGAAAGAACCTGTAAAGGCAGATGTTCCCTTCTGAATGTTTAGATAAGGAAAAATCTTATCTGTGTGCTGGACCAGCCATGATGATATCACTTCACCCTTGCCCCTACTCCCCTCAGTTGTCCCAGCGGGCTCGTGAGATCTATAACAGTTTCCTGTCCAGCAAGGCCACCACACCTGTCAACATCGACAGCCAGGCTCAGCTGGCAGACGATATCCTCAATGCCCCACGGCCAGACATGTTCAAGGAGCAGCAGCTGCAGGTGTGATTGGGGCGTGGGCTCTGCTGGGGCAGGGAGCTGTCCTGGTCTTATGTGGCAAGTGTTCGAGTCTGCCAGATCTACTGGTAGCCGTTGTCTGCAGAAGGCAGATTGTGTGTGGCTTGTCCAAACAATACTTACATAAGCACTGTTCTTTATCAGGATGGAGGAAGTGACAGAGGAAGGTGTTGTGCATAATAATAGATCAGGGGAATGCGACTGGCAATGAAAGCCCATGTACTGGTGTGAAACACCAGAGATGCCCCGTGACACTGTTCTAGGTGCCATAGCCATAACCACAGCACCAAACAGGTACATTTACTTACTGCATTTTCAAAGTGGGATGAGTTTTTATCAAAGGTAGCCACCTTATTAGACCAGAGGAGCAAGAAGTATAATGCTTTCCACATTTATGCCTATATTTGTCTTAATTTTGTATTCCTAGTTCAAGCATTGTTTATCTCAGCTTGACTTTGATCTGGGTGAGAGATGTAACCAGATGAAACTGTACTTTGTGGTAAATGTACATGTAGTTTGAAGTCTTTTTTTAAAAAAGAACTAGACATTTCTAAACATGCTGTGTCCTCTTTTAGTCAGAACATGATTTACTCTTGACCTTTTAACGCCCCCCCCCTCCCCCAGATCTTCAACCTAATGAAGTTTGACAGCTACACCCGCTTCCTCAAGTCCTTCCTGTACCAGGAGTGCATGTTGGCGGAAGTTGAGGGACGTCCCCTTCCAGACCCACACCAGATTCCCAGCAGCCCCACATCCAAGCACAGCACCAGCTCTGACCGATCCAACCTCTCTACACCCAAGAAGGTATTTTCCTCAGCTCATTAAGGAAGGTAGATTCATGTCAGCTATTAATCAGTGGTTCATTATCTTTTGTGCATTTGATGTTTACCTTTGTTTCTCTGACAAATATCTTATTTTTCTAAGGTGTTTGCAAGAAACACTTTGTAAAGAGATAAACGAAAAATTAGATTGGATTAGACAGGGAAGCAAGTTGGCATGAAAACCAGGATGACCTTAAAACTATTACCAGCACCTGTATGGAGGAGTTTGAGTGATTTATACATTTATGTGTAGGTAAGGACAGATCTTTTCCAAACAATCTGTCCAAGTTATCTATTAAGTGATCAGGGTTTCCCATCCTGACCTTAGGCCAGCCCAGAGTATCTCACCTTTGGGTGAAGAGGTGGCAGAATGATGCACAGGGAAATGTGTGGAGCCTCAACTGAAAATCCAGTGATGGTACCAGTCGTTTTGATCCCATGAAGAGTATCAGCTAATCTGGTGGTGGATATCTGCAGGATGACAAGAAGTCCAAATCTGGCCGCTCCTTGAATGATGAGAGCCGTGATGACCACGGAGATAAGAAGAAAGGGAGTTTTTTCTCTTGGTCCCGGAACAGGAGCTTTGGAAAGGGCCCCAAGAAAAGAGACCTGGGAGACTTCAGCTACAGTGAGTTGTCAATATTTTGTACTCCATAAACATACTACATGTGTCTGGTCTCTGTGTCTGTGCAGGGAGAAAAAAGGGGTGCTGTGACAGATCTCTGAATGAGATGAGGTGTTTTTGAGTCAAGGAATGTTGTGTTTTGACCTGCTGTATCTCTGGGTGCTCTCCTTTCACAGATTTTTCCGGAAGCAATGGAAGGCGAGAATCACAGGGCTCTTTATCCTCTGGTGCGAGTGTTGAGCTCAACACCACCAATGCAGGGGGGAAGTCTGAGGTCAGTGCAGTGGGATTGCCCAGGACACAACCACATCCCTGTACACACAGCAGTTTAAAGCTTCCCTGTACACAGCTTTAGTACATTATCATAATGTACAGTGGTGCTTGAAAGTTTGTGAACCCTTCAGAACTTTCTATTTCTGCATAAATTTGACCTAAAACTACATCAGATTTTCACACAAGTCCTAAAAGTAGATAAAGAGAACCAAATCAAACAAATGAGTAAAAAAAATTAGACAAGGACATTTATTTGTTGAAGAAAATGTTCCAATAACACGTATCTGTGAGTAGCAAAAATATGTGAACCTTTGCTTTCAGTATCTGGTGTGACCCCTTTGTGTAGCAATAACTGCAACTAAACGTTTCCGGTAATTGTTGATTCCTCCAAGCTGATGTGCAGGACCAATTTTAGACCATTCCTCCTTACAAAACAGCTTCAACTCTGTTGTGCTGGTAGGTTTCCTCCCATGAACTGCTCGCTTCAGGTCCTTCCACAACATTTCTATTGGATTTAGGTCAGGACTTTGATTTGGCTATTCCAAAACCTTAACTTTGTTCTTCTTTAACCATTTTTTAACCATTCATTCTTGTGTGTTTAGGGTCGTTGTCTTGCTGCATGACTCACGTTCTCTTGAGATTCAGCTCATGGACAGATGTCCTGACATTTTCCTTTAGAATTTGCTGGTATAATTCAGAATTCATTGTTCCATCAATGATGGCAAGCCATTCTGGCCCAGCTGCAGCAAAACAGGCCCAAACCATGGTACTACCACCACCGTGTTTCACAGATGGTGTGAGGTTTTTATGCTGGAATGCAGTGTATTCCTTTCTCCAAACATAACGCTTCTCATTTAGACCAAAAAGCTCTATTTTGGTCTCATCTGTCCACAAAACATTGTTCCAATAGCCTTCTGGCTTGTCCAGGTGATCTTTAGCAAACTGCAGACGGGCAGCAATGTTCTTTTTGGAGAGCAGCGGCTTTCTCCTTGCAATCCTGCCATGCACACAATTGTTGTTCAGTGTCCTCCTGATGGTGGACTCATGAGCAGTAACATTAGTTAATGTGAGAAAGGCCTTTTTAGTTGCTTAGAGGTTACCTTGGGTTCCTTCGTGACCTTGTGGACTATTATATGCCATGTTCTTGGCGTGATCTTTGTCAGTCAACCACTCCTGGGGAGGGTAATAATGGTCTTGAATTTCCTCCATTTGTACACAATCTATCTGACTGTGGATTGGTGCAGTCCAAACTCTTTAGAGGTGGATTTGTAAGCCTTTCCCAGCCTGATGTACATCAATAACTCTTCTTCTGAGGTCCTCAGAAATCTCCTTTGTTCGTGCCATGATACACTTCCACAAACATGTGTTGTGAAGATCAGACTTTGATAGATCTCTGTTCTTTAAATAAAACAGGTCAACCACTCACACCTGATTGTCATCCCATTGGTTGAGAAAACCCCTGACTCTAATTTCATTTTCAGATTATCTGTTAATCCTAAAGGTTCACATACTTTTGCCACTCTCAGATATGTGTTATTGGATCATTTTCCTGAATGAATAAATGACCAGGTCTAATTATTGACTCATTTGTTTGATTTGGTTCTCTTTACTTTTAGGACTTGTGTGAAAATCTGATGTAGCGTTAGGTTAAATTTATGCAGAAATATTGAAAGTTCTGAAGGGTTCACAAACTTTCAAGCACCACTGTACTTATTAGTTCAGTACATTAGCCTGTATTGTCTTTATTACGTTGCTTTAGCACATTCAGTTTAATATAATACTCTTTACATCACTTTAGTGATATTCTTATGTGGACTGAGCAGATTTTCTGTAATTGTTTAATATTGAGATAAAATAGTATAAGTCGCTGTAGTACCGTTGAGCAGGTACTGAACTGAAGTGAACCTATTGTATAAATGGATAAATTATTACATATAACTTAACATTATATGTTTTGGACAAAAATTTCAGTAAAATGAGATATGACAACAACTACTACTACTACTAATAATAATAATAATAATAATAATAATAATATAGTTGTGTTTCCACAATTCTAACTATTGTTTCACTTAACTCACATTATTGTTAGCCATATTTTTCCTTCTTATATGATGGAAAACATTTGTAAAATATGTTCCATGTAGTGCAGTAGCCAAGCACATGTTAAGACTTGTCTTGGAAAAGAGAAACAGGAAAAACAGGAACCCAAAGTCACCTGTATTTACTAAAGCCCTGTAAAATGTTATGTTTGTCTTCTTGTGGTTAAAATTTAAGTTACTAAACTAAATCAAAATTATTCTTTCATTTGGCCTTGTGACTTGTGACAAGGATGGCAGGTGACGTGCTATAGGACAACTGTGGCCTGCATGTGATTTTGATCAGGCGAGCTTTGCCTCATTGCAGATATTAGGACTGAGGAGGTTTTGAAATGCAGGGGTTAGATTGATTCCCACCTTGTTCCCCTCCCAGGGTGACTCCTCCAGGAACTCGGTATCCATGAGACAGTGCAATGTCACCTTGCCCGATGGCACCTGCTGCAGCGTGCCTATTCGCCCTGGAGTGTCGGTCAGGGAATTGCTCGCAGGCCTGTGTGAGAAGCTGTCCATCAATCTGGCTGCTGTGGATCTGTTCTTGGTTGGAGGAGAAAAGGTACCCATCCATGGTGGATGCTATGTTGTATAAATGACTACAGTGACTTTCAGAACAAGAGTGAATTTCATACGTTTGCATAGCATGTGAACATTAAGAGTATATTGTTCCACACTAGGGCATTTTAGTTATTTTCTCTTGGTTTTGATGTTATGCCTTTATGCTTTGATTGCTAGTTATTTTCTCACAGAAAATGAAGAGAATTTGTGCCTTTTCTTTATCTTAAAAAGCCTCTGGTCTTGGACCAAGACTGCATGACTCTGAGCTCACGGGACCTAAGATTAGAGAAACGCACTTTGTTCAGGTAAATAGTTGCTTTAAAAGACCACAGCTGTTAGTAATGGCTAATGAGTGGACTGGAGTTCCCACAGGTTGTAAATAATGTACTGCTGAAAAATGTATTTTAATTGCATTTAACAACTTGTATAAATTACATTGCCTGTAGATGCATGTTTATTGTTTCAAACAGTAAATGGAAGAAATTAGTATTTGGACAGTAGTACTTGGAACTGATTCTTTTCATTAATGGTTTTTTTCACTCTTACACTTAGATTGGACCTTGTGCCCATTAATCGATCTGTTGGACTGAAAGCTAAACCCACCAAACCTGTCACAGAAGTTTTGCGGCCTGTTGTTGCCAAGTACGGCCTTCATTTGAATGACCTGGTGGCCAATATTGTAAGTGGCCAGTTGGTTGCTATGTCACATGCGAGTTTGAAGTGGCATATCCTCTTAGTTAGCTTTCAGTCATGTTTGTTAAATGATCTCTGTGTCATCTCTTTTGCATATTTAGTTTATTGTGACTCAGATTGACACAGACAGCTGTTGAGGAGAGCTGATAAAAAGATGACTATATGCTTAAAATGTTACCCTTCCATCTGTAGCCATATGTTGTCCCTTATCACCAACACATCCAGCTGATGTAGCCCCTTTTGCTTTGTTGTTAAGCACAGCATTGCTCTCCATATACATGACTGAGTTGACTTTTGATGGTGGCCTTTTAATGGTTACTGTGCTGTGCCTCTGATTACTGTGTTGCCCCACATAGAGTGGGGAGAAGGAGCCTCTAGACCTGGGTTTGCCCATCTCCAACCTGGATGGCCTGAGGGTGGTGTTGGATGTTGCAGATCACACAGCAGGGAAAGGTAAGGGGTTGCACGACACCATCTCTGTGTTCTCACTCTTAATTCTACACATTTGCATGTTACAAGTGTGAAAGCTATTTAGCACATTGTCCAGATGGCATCCCCCTGATTTAGGTAGCTCTGGAAGGCAGTTTTGTTCTGCTGGATCAGAAACAAAAGAGTAACAACCGGCCAGTCTGATAGCAAGCTCATGGCTGTAGCACATCATGTGCATACTGGAAGTGATCCTGCTTTTTGTGTTGCCTTGAGATGAGACGTTAATCTCCGTGCTGCTTGTGGGACGTAGCGGTTATGCACATGCATTAGCTGGCTCCAGTCTGCTGCAAACACCTGATTGTTTTTTTCCCCCTGAATTCCAGTGTCTCAGTACCTACTGTCCGAGTCATTGTCACATTTCTCCCAGTAAACACACTTTCTAGTCCACTCAACTCCTGTCATTAGTGTTCTGTTTTAACATCTGGTGTTTTTTCCCACTGCAGATAAACAGAAACCAAAGGGCCACACTCCACCCATGATGCCTGGAGGTCCATCCACAGTAAGGATTTTTGTTTCATTGGGACAGCGATATTTGTATGATTTCTCTCTATTAGAGAGATGCGACGTCTGCTGTTCAAACAGCACGTCTCCTCTGTTTGTACTGGGTTCCCTTGCATGGCTGCACTGTCTTGCAACACCTCTCTTCTGCGGTGGTGTTGAGCTCCTATGCTGGCTGTGTGGCTGCCTTTTACCCCTGTCCACTCCAAATCTGGGGCCTTGCTGCCCTGCTCTGAAGGCTTAGAGGCACTCCTCCTACTTGGAGGACATTTTTCACAAGGTAGAACTCATGAGCAGTAGCTTGGGAAGCGCTTAGGATACTGTCAGTGATTCTTTTGGTTTTGGTTTGGGGGGCACGCTGGGATGAGTTTTGCTTTGGGAAAAGGAGGGCGTTTCCCTCTATGGTGGTAGTACCCTCATCAACCTCTGATGCTGGTGTTTCTCACATTCTGGTAACTTGCCTGCCCAGCCCCTCACCTTGGTGCATTCTCGTTGTTACCATCCAGGGGGATGAGAAATCAGCAGGGAGAGCCAGAGGGGAAAACGGCAAGGCGGCCCGGGAGGCACGCCAAGTCAGACATGAAGAATCAGTTGAGAAAGTGGAAAAGAGAAAGCAGAAAAAGATTAATATAGATGAAGCTGAAGGTAAACCTCCCTCTGTCACTCATGTTGACACAAGTGAAGCTTTGCTTTCTGTCTCAACTAACCTTCTCTCAAGTTCTACAAGTTCTAGCTGCACAGAAACTAATGTGACTGTACTAATGCACTTAGTCTGCCTGTGTCACGGTTTAGTATCATGTGCCCTCTTGCTGAGCAGAACTAAGCTCTGACAGCTGGTCTCTCATAAAGCCCATGAACTTCTTGTTCCACAGAGTTCTTCGAGCTCATTTCCAAAGCTCAGAGCAACCGAGCCGACGACCAGCGGGGCCTTCTGAACAAGGAGGACCTGGTGCTGCCAGACTTCCTGAGGCTTGCGCCTGAACCTGCCTGCTCTACCCTGCAGCACGTCCAGGAGAATGGCAGCGGCCCTGGCCATGCTCACCGCTCCACCCTCACTGCCAGCCACCAGTCCCACAGTTTGGACTCCACGCTTGCCAGCAGTGACACCAAGGAGCCCCCAGCTAGCCGGCGATCACTCCTGCCCTCTAGTGGCAGCCGGGCCAAGCCACCTTTCACAACTCGCCTGTCCCCCATCCCCCATGCCCCAGACTCCTCCTGGAGTGGTGAAACTGCTGTGCGGACAGTGGACGATGACAACGTAGCAGACTTGACTCTAGTAGGGGAAGGGGACATCAATAGCCCAAACAGCACCCTTCTGCCCCCCACCCTCAAGTCCACCTCTCAACATGGCAGCTTCCTGGAAGCCAACTTCATGTCTCCATCACCCTGCCACAACACTGAGGAGAGCCATGTGGACATCCGGTCCAGCTCAGGTATTTCCGGAGTGTGACCTCTTCCCTGTTTGCTGAGTACATTGCCATGGATTCCTTCCACATTGAAGAGCAGTGCCAACCCTATTACAGCCTATCACACTTACTTAAATGCACTTTACACTGAACAAAGACTTTTCTTGTCCATTTTTCTGTTCTATTTTTCACTATAATCACAGTTGACTTGAAACAAGATTGTTTTCAAATTGATCAGTGAAAAGCAGCAGCAGTGTTGTAAAAGTGGCAGATGTATAAAGAAGTACTTGACAGCGTGAACCTCTGTTCAGTTCTGCTGGCAGACAGAATCTTCACTGCAATCTCTCTGAGCTCCTGCAGACACGTTGTGTCAGAAATAGCCCTGAAATCACCCTTCCTCAACTCCCTGCGTTCATTCCTGAAACTGCCATGGGGTCAGGTGACCAAGGGTGTTTAGAAGCTGCAGTTGGCCTTTGGCCTTTGTATGTAAACTGCATATCAGTATCGTAATAGGTCCCGCACAGACCCCATAGAAAGCCCCGCCCCTTGAGGTGGCACAGCACACGACTGATAGCTGGACCTTCCTGATCAAAAGCTTCTGCTCATGTTTTTCTAGTTTCTCATGACTATCAGTTGTAATGATAAATGTTAGTTCCTTTGAACATGATTGTTCTACAATCTACACTGGCTCCTCGTGTTACCAGCTGTCAGGTTGAACATTTCTGAACATGCAAACACTTCTCCATTTATTTATTTATTTAAATTGTTTCCCTTTTCTATTTTTTTAATTTCTGGTTCTTGCAGTGTGAACAAGCTTAGCTGTAGGAGTCGGTGAAACTCACCAAAACACTAGGGGTGTAGGACTGAAGTAATTCAAGTCACTTCTGCGGTAGCTCCTGTCTGGTATTTGTGGGTGTTGGTGATTGATAATAAGAGCTTTTAATGATTGTAACTTGGAGTTATGAACAAAGTAAATTACAAACAGACTTCCAGTCCTAATTGTGTTCCTAAGACGAGGAGCTAGTGTATTTTTGTCTTGCTGAAAAACATTTTCTCCTGTTCTTCTGCCAGTAAACGTGCAATTCAACAATGTCTGCATACTGGTGTACATTCCAATATCTATAATGAAATTCAAATGTGTATGTTTGCCCCAAGCCTGTGGATCCCAAATAAGAGGGATTTCTTATTTTATGTATGTGATTCTGTAATATAATACTGAAGACTCAAATAATTTATCTTTGTTTTTATTCCTGTGCAGAGTGAAATGTACTAATTATGTACAGATAATAGAGTACCAATTCCATTGTTGAATTGCAAACTATTTTTTTCTAGATCCTTCTTGTTCTCTATAGATGCCTTTGTAGATCCAACTATGCTGATTCTGTTCTTGTGTGTTGTAGATCTAATAAATGTTGCAAGTGAAATGACAAATTACTGTCTTCTATGTGGCCCATTATCTGCAAAAACTGGCCATTGTGTGTTTGTCACCTGCCATCACCATTGTACTCTCTCTCCAAAGGCCCAGGGGGTCTGTATGCTTCCTCATCCAGCACCTTAGTCTTAGGAAGCCCTCTGTGTGTGTGTGTGTGTGTGTGTGTGTGTGTGTGTGTGTGTGAGCCTCACAGCATCATCTCCATTCATCCTTATACTCATGGAACTTCTTGACAGTGATCACATCTTTCATTTTTTACTTTGTGAGTGTGCTTGTTCTGTTTGTGTGAAAAGTATGCACTTCTTTGAGCTTATTTGACTAATGAGCTCAATTGAGAAGTCCTATTAAATGCTGTCCGTCACCTTATCTTTTAACCAAAGGATTTCCATGCAAGGAAACGAAAGGGTAATGTGGTAAAGGGCAGACGTGGGGTTCCCGTACAGTTTGAGCGTATCAGTGCAGTGCGATATGAGGGGCTGCAGGGAGCTGCCCTGCTTCTCGGGTGCATGTGGTTCGGGAGACTGCAGGAAGCACCCAAATCTTCATCCCCTGCCAACACATCCTTCCGGCACTCTGTTGGGCCTTTGTTCCCACACATTAGCCATGCATGGAGGACACTGTGCTGAATGCTTAGTTAGGGCAGCTTTGTAATACATGGCCACTGGTATTCTGCTAACAAGACCTGTGTGTATTTGCCCAGAGTAGATAGGCAGCCACAAACAGAGCCCTAATTGGCATTCGTTTATTCATTTATGCTTTTGCTTTAATTTCTTTGAACATCTATAGAAAAAATGGCCATGCCTCTATGGGTGAAAGACTTCCTTTGTACATGAATGCCATCCTCTGACCATTGACAGCCAGCATCTGTCAGTAGCATAAATGTCTTTTGGATTCAAACATGGTCATCAGGAGGAAGACATTATGTTGCCACTGAAGGTGCATGTGATTCTTTTTTTCCATCTGCAAAAAGAACTATTCTAAATATTATATTTACTGTGGTACATGTGTTATTTTGTGGTCATGTAACTGGAAGGTTCTAGTGTAATTCTGGCAGATAAGCAGCATGTAACTGTAAGACTTCAGCCAATGGGTGTAAAATGTATATGAATGGAATCTGAAATATTCAAGTTCAAAAACTGAGCCACTGCAGAGAACAGGGTCTGTTACATGTGGGTTATTGTCTTGTAGAAGCAGTGAAGCTCTAGAAATGGTCTTAATCCTCCATCTCAAATCCTGCCTGCTGCTCTTGTTTTGCTTGCACTGAGAATGCAAATTGCATGTCCTTTACTTAAACACCACAGTAATTTAACAAGCTCAGGCACGTTTGGGGTAGCTGGTGCCTCCAAAGGGGCTGCATTACAAAGTAAATGCCTCTGTCTTTGGCTGATCTCCTAGCAGCACCAGAGTTATGTTGTATATTATTTTGTAATTTTTAATATTTCCACCTTAGTTAGCCTGAGCTCTTTGGCATTTTAATATGTTTGCCACTCCACTCTTGACAAGTGCAACACACCACATGAATTGTGTCATGCCAGGCTGAGGGGAGTAGGCTGTATCTGAAAGGAGCCATACTTTAAGCTCAGGCAAAGATCTCTCACCTCAACTGTACACACAGGTCACACAGCAAGCACACAGTCCCTACCGGAGCGTGTTGTTGTACTCGGCGGGGTGCGACTCCATGGGAGGGTGTCATATGCTGGCAGCTGTTCATGAACATGCTCTTTTGCACATGTAGTCTTGTGATTTTCTTAGCCCGTGTAATAAGATTAAAGGTGGAATCCTGTTTGTATTTTGTCTTACTTTGTAAAGCTGGTTCGTGAGGATTTTAACTTAAAGTGTAATACTTTCAAAACCCAAAGAATGGGATGTCTCTGCAATCTGTGCATATTTTCTCTTCATTTAAGTGTATATGTGTGTGGTATAGCATCACAGATTTGAAACATGAATCATCAAAGAGGCATTTTTGCATATGGACACAATGGAGGCTGGATGCTGAGAAGCAATGAATACATGAGAAAGTCCCAGAAAGCAGAAGGCAGAGGAAGATGAAAGTGTAGGGTCAGTGAAAGGCTGCAAGCTGCAGGCTGCTGGCCACAGCTGTGGGATATTCATTAGGAGACTGTTGCTGCCAAAGTGTTGGAGAGCCCACAGGGGGACCTTCTGTCCACAAAGCTCACCTTCATGCACCCTAGTGTATGGATTTCAAATCAAGATTCTCTCATTACATCTCAATCACAACTACTGGAAAATAAAATCACGTAAATTAGAAAAGTGTTCCATGTGATTAAGATTTTTTTAATTTGCTGGTGTGATGGGCACCACCATGCAAATGCCCGTGTTGAGGTAAGATGTGGAGAACACTAGTATAAGCAATATAAGACTCAGATCACAACCATGCTTTTAAAAGTCTAAGCAAAAATTGTGCCAAAGCAGCCACTCATCCAACTTCTACATAACATTTGAAACACTTGATTTTTAGTGCATATAACATTTTTAAGTGCTTATACATAGTAAGTGGTCCCCAGCCAAATGGAAAATGTTTTTAATTTATTTTAAACTGCTGTTATGTGGACAGTTCCTACAGATCCTGAGGCTAAGCAGCAAATTAGAAACCAGTGGCATATTGACAGTGGCTCGGTGGCGGGGACTTTTCACCTGTTCACAGTTTGCCTTGCTAGCCTTATGTCACTGTAGTGAAGGTAAACTGTTGCATTCATTGCAAATTGTCTTGATTGATTCTAAGGCTTTTGCAGAACCAGTGTTGTAACTTGTTCTGTTCATGATTACAGCAAAGGAAGTATAGATCCATGCCTGTAAAAAATTGGAAAAACTGGAAAAATTCTCCCTGACCATCATTTTTCTTCTTTTTGTGTGTGTGTGTGTGTGTGTGTGTGTGTGTGTGTGTGTGTGTGTGTAATTGCCTTGCGATGGACTAGTACCCCACCAGGGTGAATCGTACCTCATTCCCTGTGCTTCCTGGACAGGTTCTGCACCACTGTGATCCAGCACAGGACAAGAGGTTATTTATCTTTAATGAAATGATGGGTAACAGCAGGCAGGTTGTTTCTATTACTTACTTGCAAATGCAATAATTAATTTTTTTCCATGTTATCGGCTCCATTTCTTACTGAAAAAACACATATATTAGTCGCTAACATTAACTTCCGTAGGCTTGTTCTAATGTTTTTAACTAACAAATATGACAGAAAGGCATGAACTGGTTGTCCAACTGAATACATTAAGGTAGCTGACAGGGAATAGAAAGGACAGACAAGGATTTGATGAAACTGCTGGTGTACATCTGCAAGCCATTCTAATGAGAAAGCTGAAGGAAGTGTCTCACGGTTGCAAAGAGCTAAATCTACATACATCTATGGTAAAATAGACCTTATAATATGATGATCTTATCAAAAGAGAGTCCAATTTAATGTTACTCAGCTGATGCTTCTAAAAAAGCAACTCAGCACTTTTCCCATTCTCTGCCCTGCAGCAGCCCTGCATTGTCAGCAGCCAAGTGACATCAGCTAAGTGATTAAGGGCAGATGTGTAACTTGACGGTTGCCTGTTCAGATCACAAGATGGGCTCAGCTGTTGTACCTTTGAGAAAAGGTTTTTTTATCTCAATGCCACCAACGGAACAACTAACTTTATAAATAGGTAAAATGATCAGTAAAAAAAAATTGAATAAACAAGCAATGAAATAATGAGAATCAAGCGTATATGCATGCAGCTGAAGCCATCAATGTGATGGCAGGGAGGAAAACAGACAGAAAGCTCTCATACATGATACATTAAGTGTTTTTCTGCCCATAATTGTAGGGTATGCTGTCTAAACGATACATCCACATGGGCCTCAGGATTTGGGATCCCCCATCCTGGAGACCCTGCAGCCCTGTAATCTGGCCCCCATTGACCAGCCACAGTTCCCCAGGAGCCATGGAAACGGTCCACCCACACAGGATGACTGCATGAGTGTTAATGAATGTTTGGGATTGTGTTTTGGGGGTCCAGGGGAGGGGGGGGGGGGTTGTGGCCTTTAATTTGAACAGTGTTATTGGTTTCTGAAAGAAANTTGTGTTTTGGGGGGCCGGGGGGGGGGGGGGGGGGTTGTGGCCTTTAATTTGAACAGTGTTATTGGTTTCTGAAAGAAAGGTCCCAGTTGAAAGTACACTCATTAGTTCTTCACAATATTCAGCACTTTTCACCGTTAATTTAAACCAGTTGTACCATTTTTCCTGGTAATGACTTGCATTTGGTTTTGTCTTACATTTATCAATTTGGTGCTGAAAATAATTGCTGTTCAAATTCAAGTAGAATGTCAAAAACGTGTCACTTCACAGCATCTCACCCATCTCTGTTTCCCTCTGAGGCTGTGGAAAACTCGTTGTGGGTGTTACGTGGTGCCAAAGAAGGATTAAAAAAAATACATCTGAGCAAGAAAAAGCTCAAAGGCGGTTTGGGAAATCAAGGCTGTGTCTCAGCAATAGGCTTTGAATAGAATTGCTCCGTCTCTACTTGTACTGGGTTTAGCTCTTTTTACTGCTGTATAATGAATCACAGTGAGTCACCTGAAATGTGTACCAGAAACACCTAAAGAGATACCAGGGTCTTTGTCAAGGCTAGGCCAGGACAGGGCGTCTACACATCACAGTGACGTGTAAGAGGACCATGTGTTTGTCTAGCAGCAGGTTGTCTCATATCGACTGTGTCCTTATTCCATCTGCACAGACCTCCAGACCAATTCCTCGAGAGCTGCTCTCCGCAGCGGTGCTGGCGTTTCTCCGAGAACTCACTGTCTGGAGTCTGTCACAGGCTTGACACTTCACCCACTTTCACACTGCGATTGCTGCAAACCGGCACATACCGATGGGCCAGTTTAACTGACTTCGCCTAATAAAGCAGTGTGAGGGCGGGCGGCAATGTAAGAACTTTGCATTGCAGGAGCTGCCGGACCTTTTACTGCCTCACAGTACCACCAGAGAGGAGAGAGATCCTGCTCAGTTCCCAGTTCTCAGTAGGAGCCGTAAAGGGAGCTGGTTAACAAGAATGTCACCTAGTGGCCAATGAGACACATTGCATATTCAGGCTACCCATCTGGTTCCACATCATATGGTCATTTATTGTAAAACAATAAAAAGGAATGATACATTACTTGTGTCCCACAGCAGTCAAGGTTTTAAAAGTTCTCATCTGTTAGCCCAGAACCCCCCCCTGAAAACAACAGCACAAGTAAAATAAACAGTGGATCAGTGGTTCAGTTGTAATGGCAGTACATCAGTAACCCAAGGGGCCCCTGGGTTATTGTGTTGTTCTCCATGAGGCTCAGGGGACTTTCTTTGTACCACTAAAACAAGCAGGTTGCAGAAATGGTGCCTCCACTAGGGGGCAGTGGGTACATTGGGAGAATGTTATGCTCTACCTGTGATACATCTAAACCCCAGGTGTTTATCTATGAAGAGATGATGGTAAAGGAGGTCTTCAGGTTCTGCTGCAGTTAACTGTCTCACAGCCGAGACGAAGCTGCTACAATGGCCCTCAACCAAGTGAGCGCAAAAATAAACACAAAATTATTCATTCACACATCACCATTCAGCCCTGTCGCTCAAAAGCTGCACAGTTATTTATATTAACAGTGATATTTACTGACAGCTTTTTTACACTCAATTCACAAGGTGTGTACAAGCAGACAGCACTGGATATGATTAATTTTTGCTTCAGTTCTGATGAAAATTCTTATTCAACACACTATTGTGCAATGCTCTTTACTCAATATTTGTCCCTTAAGAAATAGTCTCTGTTTGATCTTCTACAGAGGTAGAGAAATGGATTGAGTTTATTCCCATGAAAAAAAAATGAGTAGACAGCTGATCTTCTTTAATACCTGTATTAGTATTTGATGCCTATTTTTCTTTACTAAATCCCGTCTTAGAAACCATATTATAATACGATCAAGACAAATACCTTTAAGATATTCAACCTGAATGGAGGTTAATGTTGCTGTGTTTGGTGCTGCTGATCTTGGGGAGCCATTAATCTGGATTTTTGGAGAAATAAACCAGTGTCTCTGGAACACTAGAGTCAATGTGCTTTGCTGTTTCTCATGTACAAACCAAGCCACTACCCCCCGCTACCACTGACTGCTTCTGACTGTTCTCAGACAGAAAGGGCTTCTAGCTGTGTGGCCTGGTGACCCGTCTGTACATGGGTCCCGTGAGAGCAGTTATTCTGGTCGAGTCCCGTGGTCACGTTCCCTCTCATGTTGTTGTCATTGGCCTGATCCAGCCCTCACAGTCCTGTGGCTCTTGCTGTGCCTGTGCCTCCCCTGCCTCTCTTCCTTCAGCTCACGATGAACCTTGTGTTGCTGCACCTGATTGGCACCCAGATGGGAGAGCCCTGTAGAACCCAATGAGTGCCCCCCCATGAGGTCAAATGACCAGCTGGGGGAGCAAGGCATGTTCATTATTACTGCACAGCTGCTCCGTGTCATCCTTAGCAGCCAGGGGATCATAGCATCCCAGCAGTCTGGGTACACCTCACATGCAGCCTTCTGCACACATTATCAATTCTAAAGTTCACTTAGCAGATGTCAGTGATGCCCCCTGGCACAGTTGGCATGTGACACTTTCAGCAGGTGAACCACCCACAAATTACCTGCAAAACAGTGTCTATTTACAGCATATCAGAACACAGACCCCCTGCGGTGGCTTCTTCTCACCACAAGGAGAGCCGTGGGCACCAGTGACTCAGCCACATGGTTTGCTCACTGATGACTAAATTCCTTAAGTGGGGAGAAGTCTATGAACACCAAAGCACGGGCGTGGTGTCTGCTGTTGTTATTATGACAGTGCCCCCTGCAGGAGGATGAGTGATGGCCACGATAAAATGTGCGCTGTACATTGATTTCACCTGTGAGAATCAGATGGCACTCGGGAACCCACTGGGGAAGAATGTGTCATGGATTCTTTACGGTCGCGGCAACCTTGAGCAACACAGGTTCAAAGCTGTGCAGCTTCAGTGCTGGTTCTGTGAAGCTGGCCCCTGACTGCTGACTAACTTGCACCGCAGGGACCACCAGCAGATGGCAGTGCATGTTAATGACAGGACCATTCAGGCGTGACCTTCCCTCAGCGCTCAGTCCTCAGGGGTGCCTCTTATCCATGATGTCGTTCAGTATCAGCTGCTGGGCAGTGACCCCTGCAGAACTGCCCAGGCCAACCCCCGTCTTCTTGTAGTCTCTGCTGTCACAGACATAATGAGCTTTTTCATCACTTCCCATTTGGCCGTGTATCACACCGTTGCTTTGAAGGTCCTTTGAACACTTACACCAACACAAGGAGTCTTGCTAACACTCTCTCCAACACTAGTCCTTCAGTGATGAATCCCTATAGGCAGCTAGGTAGGTAAGTGCCATCAAGTTGATGTGGAGTCTTAGTGACCACTTGTGCAGCGATTAGAATTAGGGAGGGTATGAAAGTGGTTTGCCATAGACTTGTTCCACACAAGAGGAAGCTTAAACAAACACGGCGAGAACATGCAGGTCAGAAGCCACAGTACAAGAATTATAAAGCACCAGTACTACCTGCTCTGCTACTTTGATTTATGTTTACCGCTACAGCACACCCACACTGACCAGCCACATCTGTACAGTCTGTGTCACCAGGTGCTTGCCTGTGTTTTACATTTCACTGGTTGACCTGCTGGGTCTTTGATGAGTCCAGCCATCCTCTCCACCCAAAGTCCTTGCAGGATGTTCTGCTGATAAGACCGTGCAGCCTGGTTTCTTTACTGGTGTAAAACAAGTCATCTTCCTGCTGGAACTATCAGTTGCTCTGGATCTGCAGATTACAAAGGGGCTGCAGCTAGGATAAGAACTGTGGAGGAGTGTGAGATTACACACATTTATGTGTTATTTGCATTTCATGTTACTTATAGCACTGTTCCCAGGCTCTCACCCTTGTGACTGCACATGGCAAGCAGACAGTACATACTTGCATGACCAGCAGCAGTGGTTGTGTTGTGCTCATGTTTTCTCAGGAATATCGATTCACCTGAACAGCACGTGCTTAATGGTTCCTCTTAAATTGATTACAAAGGTAAATATTTAGCAAACAGCCAGAAGTTCTGCAAAGGTCAATGTGATTCAGTTAGAGTGCCCCCAACACGATGAGGTGAGCTGGAAGCCGTCCACTTGTCCTCGAATTGTCCTCAGGGCTGTCCTTTATTAGATTATGGCTCTCGTGTTTTAGACGGGAATTCTGACTGAAGGTCATTAGAGGGGTGTTGTCTTCTTGACAATGGGACATGTGTGAACCAAAGAGAACTGGTCTCAGTGTTAATTTATGCAGTGCTCTTCAGCAGAGGTGGCACAGCAGGTGGTAAAGGTGCCTCATACCACCTGAGCAGTGCATCTGAATGTAGGTTTGAATTTAATTCAGCTTGTGCATGTTCTTCCATTTTTCTGGTGGGCTTCCTCCAGGTGCTCTGGTTTCCTCCAACAGTCCAAGTTATTTTGAACATATGTAGGTATGAACGTCTTGACTTTCTGTTTCTGATGGACTTCCATTAAAATGTCATACATCTTGGAACCATTTCTGCCTCTTGTTTGGAGAGATACTTTGAAACTTTTTCTTTGTTTAGGCCTCTTGTCACGGTGCTCTTCTGAACTGCTGTTTCTTTGAGCCAACCCTGCTAATCTCAGTTCCTCAACTTGACTCCTCTATCTTCAGGCAAGGAGAGAAGATCCCGGGAGAAGAAGAATGCATCTGCAGAGCCCCACAAAAGAGCACTTTCCTGTGGCCCCCCTTCCCTTCCAGGTGTTCAAGACAAACCACCTGCACCTGCCAATGGGATCATCGATGTGGATGGAGTTTGTCTTGAGGTGATCTCAGCCAAGGACGTGGAACCAGAGAGGGACCTTGGAGACTCTGTATCTAAACTAAGTAGCCGCCAGGGCAGGCTGAGGACGGGTGTGTACGAGACATCTGACCTGCCCTCCATGGTCACTGCCCGGGCTGATTTTTGCAGGGGTGAGAAGAACAAATACAAGGCCACCTTTGTATGAGGGACACTGAACCCCTACTAATGGATCAGTGGCCACAACACTGAGGTGAGAACCCAATGAAGGTCCATAGAAACAATTGCATGTTCTCACTCTGGAGCTGTAACACAAGGAGTAGCTTTTAGATATGGTTACATTGGTGTTACGGACAGATAATATGTAATTTTTTTGAAAAGTACAAGGATCAGCAGTCAGGGCCATCAGAAGGGGTATGGGTGCATGGATTAGCAGCACTTAAGTTATTAATGTAGTGCTGGCAGTTTTGGTTCCTAATCCAGGTTTACCTGGTGAATAAAGATGGGGACAGGAAAGTAAGTGTGGTAAAGTGCTTATTTTGAGATATTTGTATTGTTTTTGCAGTCAGTGTAGTTCCTTGCACTTTCTTCCATATGCATTCTGTAAAACTGAGACATCAGAGGGTCTTTGAGGAATGAAAATTGTATTACTGCTGAGGTCAACTGATTAGAAAGTGTGTTACTGTGTGATGCTCTGCTGTATGTGCAGGATGTGGGAATGGGGACCTGAGAGTTCAGGATGTTTGTGTGTCATGGAGCTGTCTGCTGCCCATGGTCAAATCAGACCTTTTGGCTGCAGGTCTTTTGATTCTATATCAGCAGTAATTGCTGTGTTTTCCTTAAAGTGAGATCCATGTAACTGTATTCCCCTTACTACACACTTGCCCTGAACTATAATGTTAGTTCATGGGAAAAATAGACATTTATACAGGAAGACATTGCCAGTCTTCACAATGTAAAATACAGTATGTGTGTGAAGACTCTGAGAAATGCAGAATGCTGAATCTGCAACAACCTTGACTGGTTTACCTGTAGCGTGCCCGAGAAGCTAACATTTATTTTAAATAATGAATAAGCTGAAAGAGCCTGCTCACTCATTATATAAAATCATTTTAACATGGATGATATTCTACTTGAGCCTTTAAATCCAACAGTTATTCTTCTAACAAGTGAAATATTAATTTTTAAAACCAAATATAAAAAGTGAACCTGGTCAATTTTTATTATTACTTTTTATTCCTAATCCTGATTCAGCTGATACTATGGTCCTGTGTTACTCACAGTGTTAGGTTTGTATACTAAGCTGCTTACAACGATTTACCGCTTTATACAGCAGGATAATTTTTTATGGTTTGCCAGTCTTTGTCATAACTGAAACGAACATTTCTGTGTCTATGTCCTACATTTTTATCCTAGATTGATTACTAGGCTCACCCACAAAAGCAACTGATGTGGTGCGAGTCGGACTGATTATTCCTGAACATTTAGATGTTGTTTGTTGCCGTGCAGTGGAACTGGCAGAGCAACAATTTTTGATCATAACAAAGCATCTCTCTGAGCTGCATGGGAACAGCTGTTTCCTTGCACAAACCATACATATTCCAGCATATAGCATTATCGCTTATGCCTCAGCTTTTCCAACTTGACGGTGCTGAAGTGCTGAAGTGCTGGTGCTGCAGCATACAGTTCCTTCACACCCCTGAGTGAACAAAGCACCTTATTTAAACCCTACCAATTTACGTTGCCATCCAGTGCTTGGGAATAATATTTTTAAGGCATCTTAGCTATAAAGATGACAACATTATGTGTTTGTTCTTTCACTTCTTGGGTTAATACGTATTAAAACCCCAACAGTGAGATTGGGGTTAGAGCATAGATCAGCAACTCAGCTGACTCAGTAAGACTTTTTTTCAAAAACACTGATAAATTAAAGAATGGAGGACAAATGCACACTAAAATACCATTTTTATTCACTGAAATTATGAAGGTTTTCAATTTCAAATCCCAGGGTGATCACTACTACCAATTTAACTTGATGCAATAGAAAATTGTAGGACAAGTAAATGGCTTTGGGTTCAAATAAGTGAAAAATATTGATATAAAATATTGCAGTGTAAAAAGTAAAGCAGCATTAACAGGCCCATCTTCTGTTAGTTGCTTTTGTTCATTTGCAGTTAAATACAAACAAATAAATTATCATAACCACTTCAGCAAAATAAATAAATACTGTACGTAACAAAGCTGATAATATATGCTATTAGTGATGGGTTATTAATAAGTAAACTCAGCTTTTTCTGCAGAATGGTATCTATTTCTTGGGTTCTTATTATGACCTGACTGAATAACCTGCTCTGTTGGTACATGAAGGAAGACATGTTTACAGATGAAAAAAAAACATGCAGCAGAAAATAATAAAATTTTATTACAACCCTGACGGGCAGCACCCGCTCACTCTAGAGCCATATATTCCCTCCAGCGTGTCACAGATACATAAAGAACGGCTGTATACAGGCCATATACACAGTTCATAGGCTCATATTGCTCCTGTAGCATCATATTAATGGTGCCGTCATACACAACGACAACCTGTGGCTGACACAAGCCACTCAGTGCTTGTGAATCTTTGTACTTTTTTTCACTGGTTTGTAAAATGTCAACAACATTTAGGCAATAATAAATTGTTAGAGCTCCTTAAATATTACCGGCAAAATGGATTGTAAACGTAATCTTTAGTGGTTGTGAACAGCTATGATGGTGCCGTGTTACTTTTTTCCCTGTCAGTAAAGAAGGGTCTTCCTGTCGAATCTCTGCCAGCCCTTTCTCATAAAAATATTGCAGTGTGTTTGTTTGACCCTAAAAACCTACAGTACATCTTGTTTTTGCTCCTAGAAAACTCTGCCTGAGGGTAGGGAATGAGCACAAGGGAACAGCATAGATGGTACTATAATCCGCCATGTGATTGGTTTACCAAACACATGATTTATACAAGGAAGATTATAGAATAGTCGCATTTGAGGCTTTTCTATATATGGAAATGAATGCTCTGATTCCAAGTGAAGTGGCAGCTGAGCCAATATTGTCTGTGGTCATGTTGACATAATGCTCATGAAACTGCACATTCACATCACCGGAAGTGATTAATAAAGGTTATGGTTCTGATAACCCTACTGTGTCTAAGTCCAAGTTGTTTACCTAGAAGTCACTGCCAGCCTGCTTGTTGCAATTTAGATTAATTCTGCAAATCCTTGACACCTCATGCAGGTTTGTTTGCCTCGCCTTGGGTTATCTGAACGTCGTGTTCAGAGAGGAAGTGAGTAACAGCCAGGAAGGTTATGATGGCAAGAAGGGTCAATAAGACTCAGTGGAGTTAACAGTGTTAATCAGTTGTGAGCCTGTTAACTGTCACACCTGAGGGACAGTTTGCACTCCAGCCTCTATGTTGCATGTGACTCATATAGCTGACTTAATATTCAGCACAAAAATTTGTGTGTTTTCATTCATTTGAAATTCCCACAATCCCAGGGTCAGGTGGGTGGTCAGGGTGCTCCTCAGGAATGGGTCAGAGAAGGTCAAAAAAACAGCATGGGGGTTGATGTCAGAAACGTGTCACTAAGAACTAAAATGCATCCCAGTTTATTGGCTCCAGCCAATACTTATGGTGAACTACATGACATATGGTGTCATTTCATGTTCACTCATTTTGAATATGGGTCCACTGTGGCTTAGTAGCACGTTCACATTTTTAAATGTTGATTTTTGAAAAAAATTACCATTCCTTATCTTTTTTTCAACCATGTTCTCTGGGCAGCATCTCTCTCCTTCTGCTGGACTCATTGCAGATTATCAGGTTGAGGCTGGCATGATGTCCCAGGCAACTGGATTATAAGGCTCCCCTCAGTTTAATGTAGAAATTTTATGAAAGTCTTGTAGGAACCAAGTCAGCTCTTATCATTTCAAACTCAGGTTAGAAAATGTTCAAGATGAAAAATGGTTAGCTGTGATGTTTTATGCAATTTATTTTGTGCACAACTATGTTCAAAGTTCCATTTCCTTGTACAGAAATTTTAAACTCTGCCATACAGTTTGACAGCAGGTTTACATGGCAGGTCTGTGAGATATATTTAAAATGTTAAGCTTTACAATTGTACATAGGCCACAACTAAAATAGAAAAATACCCACAAAATAGAACTTATATGATCTGACAGAGGTATTTCTAAACATAGATCTAAAGCATGGATTCAAGAAAGTAAAAATGTGTCTGGGGCAGTGCATCACAAATAATTATAGCAGACCAAAATGAAGAACACTGCACTGCGAATTACAACAGTGATTTACGGAGGTAAGGAGTTGGACCTGAAACCCAGTAAATCAGTTTTTCTGTGTCGACAATTGATTTTTTTCCTTAGACTTTATGGCTTTCTTATGGCCAAAATAATAATAACCTCAATGTCCCGCAGAGGTGTTTTGCGATCCTCAGTTGATGCTTAGTCCTACTAGTGGTAAAATGTGGAAACACAGAGGACAGTGAAGGAGCAGCAGATTGACTACAAAGAAGTGTATTCAGGTGTGACAACTTGTCAGTTGTGTCTAACTGAAATGGGAAATTGACTACTGCTGTACATTTCCTGCTGCATTAATCTGCTCAACTCTCAATGGATTCAGCTGATAGCAAAGGGTCTCTGTTATGTCTGCTGTTGTTTGTGTTAGTGGTCTGTAGTAAATCCATAATTAACCCTTTAGTTCAAGTTACACCTTGACAAGACCAGTATCCATGGGAAATGGGATAAATATCTTGTAATGCAAATTCATGCTGAAGTTCTCTTATTATTTATTGTACATTATATCTCCCTAAGTCCCAGGGCACCACTCCAGTGTTGGTCCACCACCATGTATATAGATAAGAGCCCTAAGACTCAGGTATACTGAAAACAAGTATTTATTTGCGGAAAGTTAATTATGTATGTATGAAGCTGAACACGTGGGCTGCATCTTTATTTAATGCCTTGTGAGTCTTCATGCATTAAATATTACATTTATGTTCACTTTGACCCATGAATTTCCTTGAGCTCAGGTGCTGTTTTTCCTCAATTTATCAGCATGCAGTATGAGGCCTGGTTGTTGTGCCAGTAAACATGTGCAAAGATTTTCCATTATGAATATTTGTAACTAAGGATTTACATAAAGCAAGAGTTATATTTGTTGTTTTTGCAGGAAAGACACCATGTGTTCTTCATAAACAGCCATAACTATTCACTGCTGTGAGTAGCTTATTTAACTTAGTAGTTATTTAACTACTCTTTAAGGACTCAAACCCAACTCTATGTTTACCCTCTTTACTTCATGCATGACTTCAGTACACAGAGATGGAACCTGTAGACAAGATGGAGTCCATTGAGTTGATGACTCAGATATGGTGCACATCAATTCATTTCTCACCAAGCTTTTAGGATCCAAGTATGTATACAGCACCCTGTCGAGAACTCTTTTCCTGCAGGTACAGGCTCATTCGATTAAATCTTTCTACAGCGTCAGTTTAGTTCAAGTGTTCTCATCATTTAAGAATATTTTGGACCACTAGGAGATATAAATCAGGAGCCAATAGTTTCTGTTAAGTAAAAATATGCAGTGAAAGCCACTTTAATTCAGTCACACCATTTAAGAGTAATCATTTGTGATTTTTGGTGTCAAATTTTTGCCTCTATGTTGCTAACATTTTTCAACCAGAATAATGAAAACTGTACAATCGTTCTGTCCAAGGAAGTGTAAATCTAAATTCAGCCACTAACACCACCGAGGGACAAATAACCTGAATTTTTGGTTTGAGAGACAACATGAGTTTCTTTTGCTTTATAACGGAAAGTCTAACACAAGCTGCTGTACAGAGTAAAATACCTGTTGCAGAAATAAAATGACTAGGTTATGGAAAAAATGAATTTGTACTGAATAATACCTCTTGTTTTTTGTTTGTATAGGACCCTGTTATATGATGTTTGACCATATTGTTAAGCTTGTGTAGCATGCAGAAGGACAGCTGTATCGAAAGCCCTTTTTAATACTTAGGTTTTACATTCCAGATTCATAGAAAATTGAGTTGTATTTTCTTACCCTTTACCACAATGGACTGGAACAGTGATTTGTGTTTTCAACCAACTGAAGGACAAATTTAAACTGGTAGGTATGAATGATGAAAAGACTATATTGTGGGTGTTATAAATGGTTTTTAAGGTCACAAGACCCTGCACAACATGATGTTGTACTAAATACAGTAAAAAGAAATGTATTACTGAATACTTATTAAGTATTACTTGATTACAGTATAGTACTGTATATAAGAGAGTAGCAGATGCCGGGTTATTAGTAAAGGGTGTGGGGACAGAGTACTCATATGTCAAGGACAAACCTTTTACTGTTTAAACAGTAAACTTTCAATTAAACCTTTCATTAAGGAGCAGTAATAATCATGTCAGATACCTGCATCTCAAGCAAACTTAAACTACTGCTAACAAATTAGCCAAATTATGAGAAAATTACAAATGATGTCCAGAAAGATTACTTCTTACAACATTTTCTGCCTGGGCTGTCAAGCAAATGATAGTTAATTACCAGTCACCTTTATTAACATCTTTCATATTTGAATGGCTATATTAAACAGGGACATGGTGAGAGGAGTGAACTGGTCAGCTAATTTAAGGTATTTTTGGGCAAGGTAATTTAAGGTAAATGGTTACTAGGATTAAACCAGTGGATTAAACTGAAAGCTGTTCAACATGTGGAAGTTAAATTAGGATTTGTCTGTTGCCCCTACAGGTGCGGCAGAATGAGGACCTCATTACTGCTTGCTCATTGCATTTGCTGCAGCCCATCAGTTCCCATAAAAAGACCCATATAGCAAGCAGGGAAAAGGTGTCCCACTGGGGGAAACACTCAGGGCTGACAGGACTTGTAACCGGTGACTGAGGTTAATCAGACATGTTAAGAACCAATGATATGAAACAGACGTTTGAGTGGATGTTTGATTTGAAAGTCAGTGAGCACCAATTTAAATAAAGTCAATAAAGATCACAGCACAGCACTAGGTGTGATGAGTAATATTCAGTAGCACATGAACTGAACATATTGTTTCTCCCTGGTAACTGTCTATGAGAACCATGTGCGAAAACAACCTACATAAACACTCTAGCTGCTTCATCTGCCCTTGCCTGCCTGCAGAAGCTCTCTATGTGTAGTGGTGCTTGTTATATACTTTATTTTTAAACTGTTTTGTTCTTTTAAATATCTTAGCAAAGATGTCACAATTATACAGATGGAGTATTTACAGACATGATTTGAGCTCAGAATTTTCACTGAGCGCCCCAGAGGATTGTGGACTTCTTTAATCTGTAAGACACATTCTGAGAAGATGTACTGCAGTTTGTCATTAATATTCAGCACAAAAACAGTTCTTGCTCATTAACTGGAAAATAATAATTGTAATGGGCTTGGCTACCCTCAGAGGGACTGTAACACTTCTGAGGAAAATATGACAAGACTGAGTGAATGTGTCAGTCAACAAATAGGATGTTGGGTATAATGTGGCCTTTCTTTTTCACTTCTTATTTTACACTGAAGACACTTCAATTGACTCTCATAAATCTGGGAAAGTGCTGTAAGGATTGCATTATGTTTTCTCCAAATCAGTATACAATAATACCTGGATTAATGCTTTTGAATAACAAAGGACTTAATGGAACAGAGTTGTAAGAGGTCGTTAATACAATATACTGCATAAATGGAGCTTAAAAACTGTGCACGTGCAACATAATACAAAATAGTTATCCTTTTAGTAATATGAATAAACACAGAAAACAGCACATTTTATGGATAACAAATGTAAAATTCCAACAAAAGGTTTTAAAAGAGCACTATTGTGAATCGGCACTATAGGACGTAGCACTAATTGATTAGAATGTTACAGATTGATTACCATATGATGTCCTTGACCAGTTAATGCCAGTCGGGGGCAATTTTGCGGCTATGACGGAGTGCTGGATTTGTATAATTAGTTATTGGCACTTGAGCTTGACAGTTGATTTACGGCAAAACCCCCATCGCTGTATGTAGTAGGAAGCAGAGTGTGGTGATTGTGCACATTTCCCTCCCAAAATCCGCTTAGCTGCCCCAATCCTCCCCGCCAATCCGCTTACCGTTCTCTGCTGGAGTCCGGCGGCAGCGTGCTGCAAATTGTGGCCATTTATTGTTTCCCAGGGAGCACCAGTCCCAGTGAGACACCCTGGTTGAATTAAATGCCACTCCTTTTCCAGGTGCAGTGAGACAAGCATAATATAGGTGATATGTCACCATTGCGGAACGTGCAAACGCGCTCTGCTAATATGCGTTGCAGTCCTGGGTAAAGCCTGCAGAGTACACACCCAGTCGATGTGCTCACCGATGCCCCCAGCTCAGGCTTTAAACAAAATGCTAATTTTTGCCATTATTTCTGTTTGCGCTGATCTTTGTTTGCGGGGCCAAGATACAGTTAAGCCAGGTTTTAAAAGGTTAGAGAGAATGGAAATTTTCAGCAGAAGGGGCACTTGCTGCGGGGATTTACACATTTAATTATGATTAGGTATGCTGCAGGAAACATGACACAGAATGAAATTTGCTTCTAGTTGTTTTGCATAGATTTGTTTCAGCAGCCTTATTGCTTGACAATTTATTTTCGGGACTATAGATGAAAAGACTTAAAACTGGTGACCTGTGTATCCTCTCAGATGTCAATGGAATATGAAAATAGAAATTACATGTGTTAAAGGAGTTTTATTACATCTTGGCTGATGTAAGTGTAATTGCCTTTTAATCTGGCGCTTTTGAAACTGCTTTTTAATCCATTTGAATCTGCGTCTTGCGCTGGCACCTTGTCTCACAGTAATTTGCCATGCAGATTAATCGCATCAATTAGGGGAGCAGCATTTGCCTGTGGGTGGGCCTTCACTGGACAACAGCTGCATATCACTTGGCTCTGAGAGCAGTGGATGCTGGAGCCAGAGACAGGCAGGCTCATTAATGCTGCATTTGGACTTTCCCCCATCCCTCTGTGCCCAGAGATGAGGAAATCACAGCCTTCATACCTGCTGGTGTCACAGCAGCTGACAAATGAAATAAGCTTTGTTCACTGTGCAGAAAATTTATCTTGAGGCAGGAGACAGCAAGTACAGAGTCTGAACATGGCACAAGGATCTTCCTCTCCTGAGTCGATTATACCGTCCATTTCCCAAGAACCTCCATGAGCATTTATACTTTTTTGAAAATGCTAAATAATGCCACGCACTGTTTTAAGCATATTATTTTACATCATATTGTTGAGATGTACACAGAGGAAAAAACTAGGCTATTTGCATGTGTATTAATACCCTCTGGACTAAATACTTTGGGGAAACGCAACTGGCAGCAGTTTAAGCCAAATGTCACCTTAAGAAGGCCTCTGCACAACAGCATGGTGTGATTTCCACCTCATTCCTTGAGGCCAGTTATCCCAACCTTTCTTAAGCTGTGTGGAGATGATTTATGGCACTTTTTCAGTATCATCACAGTGATGTCGGTGACATTCAAGTCCTGGCTTTTCAAAGATATTCACTTTTGTTACAAAATGCCTTACTGTCACACACAAGGAGGCTGGCATTTCCCAGCAGGCCCTGCAGCATTGCCTTGCACATTCCCTTCATGAGTGAATGCCAGCATTCAGGTGCTCGGGTGCTCACCTGCTTGTGTTCCATTGCTTTCAGTTAATACATGCCTGATTGTTAAAGTGCATGGGAACCTGAGCAAAACAAAAACAGCACATGAACAAATGATATTTATCCCCCAGTTTACAATAGGAGCAGCACGAGGTGGACCCCGGGCTGAATAGAATGCCAAATAATAAAGAAAAATGTCACCTAAGCTGCTGGAGTATTTCATTATTAATCGATTTCGCTAGTCTATGCCATGAACTGCCCCATTTTTACGTTCTCTCTAAAAACCTGCACTCACCTACCAATAATTTTGAGCAATAAGAAATTAATGGAAGTCAATAAAATATTTAAAAAAACTACTTTTTTATCCTTTGAGACTGTTTTTAAGTTTTTCATTGTTCTTTGGATGGGTTCCCTTCCAGGTAACAGGTATGCCCAGCATGGCTTTATTAAGTCTAGAAGGTTAACAATCCTCTCAGCACACCATCACAGCCTGTTGGCAGGGGATTCCACACTGTTTTCAGTTCAGTTTACTGCTGAAGTGCCCCTAATTTGGAGTAATAAAGAAAATTTTGTGAGAACTCATCTGTGACCTTCAAGAGTCAGAAGCAAATGAAAGGAATCCAGGCAAGACAGATTGAGGAGGAACTAACAGATCTGCTGTCAATCTGCCTTGGCCTTGACTTCACACCTTACCAAAGCAGGAGAAAACTAGTATTGCAGGAATACATCATCACAGCAAGTTCTAGGATGATACCTATCAGGAGGTGGGGTGGTTGGTGGATAAATCATGGGACTTCTAGTAGAGCTTAGCACAATACATTTCCCATCACACTGTAATGCTGTGAGAAATGAAAAGTTGCAGAACAACGGTACACGGAATAACCTTGCACACATCTACTGAACACACATCTTCCACACCATGTCTCGTCTACCAGGTCTTTGCCACCAATTAATTTCCGTGAAACAGCCTGACCTCAGTGATGACCTTTCTTGGAACATTTCTGTAGTCCACTCCACATCAAAGAAAGATATGACTGTGGATTTTTATATCTGCGAAGGTTTAAGGGGCCACATTACCTCAGCATAACAAGCATACTTGTTAAAGAAGGGATCTGCCTATTTCAGCTGTGCTACCAGAGCTAAGTGCTGCACATTTGATCTAGGCACAGCATTTAGTCTTGTCTCTGATGCCTTCAAATCACAGGTCTTCTTGCTATCCAAAAGAGGAGCGCTTTGATAATCTCACTATGGGTATAGTCACTGTTTTTTAAAGCAGAAAATCACACTAAGACAGGAAACATGGTTTTACACCATTCACACAATTTTTCTTTGTTATTTGAGATCAGCTGCCTCATGCTGCAGGTATCTGAGACTAATCTTTAGTGGAAACTCCCCAGCAGATACTTTCACAGCCGCCCGTATTCAGAAATGATCCAGGCACAGGCTGCGAGTGCCTGCAGCGTCTTCCACGGTGTCCTCACATGTGTCCGTGCGGCAACAGCTGCGCTGCTGAACTCACAAGGCAGTCACGGAAGGGCATAGTGCCTTTCCTTCTCAAGTACTTTCAAAGCCATACGTTCAAAAGTGCACAATTTATCATTGATTCCAGAGTAAAGTAGACTTTTCTGTATCAGCGACACTGATAATGATGACCTGTCACCTTTATGTAACTGTTTGATCAACCTATGGACTGCACTCACTGGTAAGCAGTCACATAAATCAGTATTACTTTTACATTTATGCATTTCGCAGAAGCTTTTCTCCAAAAATGACTTGCTTCCATCATCCATCCATCCATTCATCTCCATGAATTACTTGTCCTGGTCAACAGAACTGGATCCCAACACCGACAGAAGGTTTTGAAAGTGTTCAGATACATACACATGGAGCACACATTCTCACTGCTACCTTCTTAAGTGAGGTTTGAAAAGTGAAATAGGTAAAGGGTAGAAGCCCCTTTGCAAATGATGAAAGGGATCTGCAGGTTTGAGGACCAGGGGTGTGCTTCTTTCCACAAAATTGAGGGCAAAACTGAAAGCCCTCTGATTATTAGATTATTTTACTTTTTTTTAATTGTTTATTTTTTTTTTACTAAAAGCTATTTTACTAAATAAATACAGGTCATTAGCTCCAAGGGAGTTTTTCTGGTCTCAGTTTAGGCTGAAAATAAGAAGTAGCTGGGTAGCAGATTTTAGGTTATACTGGTAACCTGGTCACTGGGAGGCAACACCCCCCAGTTGGAAACCATCTGGTGGAGGACAGTCAGCTTTCCTGGAAGCCCCTTACCGTGGTTTCTCACTCCATGTAAGAGGGTGTGTTTGCTCACACGCCCAGAGCCCTATGGTGTGCGGGGTGACTGCACTCGGCCAGCAGTGACCCCGCAAACTGAGAGACAACTGCGCGCACTTGAGCGCGGGCCCACAGTCCGAGCACGAGCGCTGCCCATAAAGCTATTTTGAAAGCGACCCCCCCTGAGCGGCGCGGGGGGTACAGTCCGGGAGCAGCTGTCCGGAATCATGACCGAAGATGACGGATACGGTCGTCGTGGAGGGACAAGCCAAAGTGCGGGATGGTAAAAAGGTGCTTTAAACACATTAATGTCCGCCTCGCAGCGTCCGCTAAACGGGTGCGTGGCGACGGTCGTTGTGACCTTTTCGCTCTCTGTTTGCTTTTTTTGTGGCAGTGGAAGAGCAGGTGGGTGGCTCTGCGCAAACCTTCCCCGGTAGCAGGTATGTGCTCAACGTGCTCCTCTGCTTCGCTCCTAGTTTGGGGCTTCAAAATAAATAAAAGATGGAAGGGCGACACTAACCACAGCGCGAGGGAAGCGACGCGCTTCTGAACACTAAGAACGGCGCGCGGAAGATCGCTGCACTTCGCTTTTCGTGAATGGAGGAGCGCGCGCTGCGGTGCCACGACTAACGCAACTAACATAACTAACACCGCTGACTTAACTAATATACAGTTTTAATTTTCAGTTCATTACGACTTTTCGGACATGCAGCCCTGGAGAGCTTTGAAAATACTCCAGCTTTGACTCAAGGTTCTTGGAGGGGCTCGAATTTCATCCTGCTCATTGAGAATTTTAGCTCTGCTGAGGCTCATGTCCTGTTATATATATATATATATATATATATATATATATATATATATATATTTTAAAGAAGCATTTACCGAGAACTTTAAACAGTAATATATTTTAAAAAAAGGACTTCGTGAGGACTTTAAATAATAATACTCATATGACGAATTTAAATTGATAAAGAAGCGTTATAATCCTAACGGACAGTCTGCCATTTCTTCCAGTTTATGTGTCTTTTAAAATATTAGAGGGTTGAAAACCCGTTTATGTTGTTTATAAAGGTCATTGTCCTTTTTTTATGAAATATTTTGTAACAATTCCTGAAGTTAAGCCACTTGTAAAAGAGATGTATTCTTCACAATACTTGTAGCCAACTTCATACTTTCATCTTGTATAGTATAATAGAATAAAGCCCTGAGGGGGCCAGTAAGAAGGCTCCACAATATATTGGTTTTATGTACTTTGCTTTCCTGCTTTTTTATGTCCAAGAGGTACAGAGGTACAGTTAAGAGGTACAGTTAAGCCGTGGGGCAGATCTGTTGCAGGGCTTTCTAAGATGAGCTGCCTTTGCCCCAGGAGACCGGTTAATAAGTTAGTCCCACAGCTGTGAGCCCTGGATCACTCGGCCCTTTGAAGATGGCCACCCGGCCCCCCACGAGCTGCTCGCCACCCCAGGATGTCGTTTGTTTAGGAGCTGAATTGAGGCCTTGGACAACTGAAAAAGCAGCAGCGATGCCGGGCTCCTTTGACAGTGGCGAGAGGTGCCCAACATATTATTTATAGCTGTGCCTTTTGTGCTGCTGTTTGCTCAGCTGCCATACCTGAACAAGTGAACGTGGTCTTTCGTGTGGACACCTCCTCTGCAATTGTCATGTGTGCCATTGTTTTCATACTCACCGAAAAGCTCAGGCACGTGAGATGTTTGCAGACAGGGCCCACGAGTTTGAGTAGCCGGTGGCTGGGCTGCAGCGATGAGCTGTAAGTTTATTTGCACTGTAGACAGAGCTGCCAGCAGCAGGTAGCTGTCTGAGGTTAAGCACTTGTACTTACAAACTGAAGGGGCCCTGCAGTACTAACCCCGAGCAAGGTACTTAACACGAACCATCTAAAGCTGTGTAAATGGTACATGAGCTGCTTTAGAAAAAAACTTTAGCTCAGTATATAATAATACTAATAAAAATAAGGCGTGTAATTTTGCCCATTTTCATACTGCTGGATACTGCAGTCGGGCAAAACAATTTAATTACTGGTTAAAGTTCACTATAGAAGAGCCCATTCATTGAATCAATAATCTTCTGAATTATTTTGTTTTAATCTTAAATTAATGATTTTTTAGGACTATAAGGGATTAATCTTAAAGAACATGCACTATGCAACATGTTGCAAGTACATTTGACTCTTTTGTATTCTGGTGGTGGATATCAGTTAAATATTGCATGCAAGTACTAGTTTGACAGACAATCCAGTGCTTTTTATGTGCATGCTTTATGTGTGTATTCTCCCTTTTCTCAGACTGCCTTGTACTGCTGGTGTACAAAGACAGAACAGACAAAACCAAGGGCCACAAGGAACGCAGCAGCATCACGCTGGAAGACATCTGTGGGTTGGAGCCAGGCCTCTCCTACGAAGGGGTCAGCTACACCTTGACCATTCTCTGCCTATCCCAGGCTGTCATGTTGGGTTTCGATAGCAAGGAGACCCTGCTGGCCTGGGATGTTCGCATCCGCTACAGCCTGGGGGAAGGTAAACCTGAGTGGGGTCAACCCAACCTTTTCTGTCCCCAAACCCTCATCCATTCCTGACATGATCCCTTAGGGCCTGCTGTCATTGCCACAAAAACCTGCATTCTGCATGCTTATGTACAGGCTCATGTACCAGGCCCAACTGCTGGGTTTATTCAGTCAGACCTACCACATGCTGCGTAAATAAGCTTTGGAAGTTATGCCAAGTTATATTGTTCCCATTGTAGGCATGGAGGCATAACATTTTGTGAGATGTCTGGTCATCTGATGCACTAAGGGACGTATAAAATATTTTTTGTTGTAGGTGTAATGAAACATAGCAAATTATTAAAAATGTCAAAGTGGCCAATGTTATCACTCTCTTCAGACTGCCAACCCCACTGCCCCATCCTATCCCATAACTAAACGTGCTAGGCTCCTAGTGCACACACTCTGCGCGTGTGCTACCCACTGTTCCTGCCTCAGTCTCAGTCTCAGAGGTTCCACATGACAATGGGAGCATATTTGTGTAATCTATCATTTAAATATTCATCCATCAGTTAAATATGGGGCTGGAGGGTGCAGAAATTTTTGTTTAAACTGCAGACAGGAGTTCCAGAATGTACTAGAATGAACATTTTTTTTTTCTTGTTTTCATTCAGCGACAAACCACAGACAGAAGCCTCAGAATGTAGTAAACAAAACCCAGCAAAAAACAGATATTTCTAAGTAGTTTCCAGCAGCAGCTGCTGATTTTAGTCATGATTAACCAGCCTTTCAAAAGGGTTTATTTCTGGTTGTTCTGTTTAGTGTGTTATTGCCTCAACCTAATGCCATTTATTTCACAGCCAAGCATTGAGAAGCCCGCATTTTCGGGATTGTACTGTTAAGCCAGCACGTGACAAAGAAAGCTTTTCATCCTCTTTGGTGTCAGGTTACGTGAGAGAAACAGAATCGAGGTACCAGGTGGCTTGTGCGTGGAGGTGTCACCAGGCCCCTAGCACGGTCCTTTGCTCTCCATGCATCATCTTGTAGGCAAAGTGCTGACAAGCTGTGCCTGGTGCACCGGGAGCCAGTTTTCATTGTTATTATTAACACCATCAATCTGGTGCCTGACAGGCACTTGGTGCTTCTCCGCTCGTTTACACCTGATGAACGACAAACACTGGGGTGATGGTACATCTCGGGGCTAGGTGATATCATCAGGCCAGGTCAGCGGACCCTCTAGCCAAGACTGGATCTACAGTGGATATGCTAATTAATTAATTTAGTTGCTTAGCAGATGCTTATCCAAAGTGACTTAAACAGAGCATGATATATCCATTAATATAGCTGCACTTTACTCTGATATAAAAATTGTGCTCTAGTACCTTGCAGGCAGCTAATGTTGGAACCAGTCTTTTACTCCACATTGCTATCAGGTGCCAGTTCAAAAGTGTGTATTCAAAGAAACATCCAAACACAGTGCAGTGTTTCCCAAAGTCTCTGTGGTCATAATCACCTGCTATTATTGATAAATATTCATGGACCCAGTAATAACAGTAGATGTTTTCTGAGTTGCCTTTGTGATGTTAATGGGCTCACCTAACGGGTAAAACTGAGGTGAAGCAAATGAAATTCTCTCTGTGTCTAATAGCCTGTTGGAACTACCCATCAGAAAATGTGCCAAAGTTTGTGCCAAGCTTTAATGAGATTGATGCTGTTATTTGCTTTTGCTTGATACATGAAGCCGAACTGATGATAACCATCTTTTTCTTGCCCCAAGTCCACAGGTTTGCGGTGGGGGTGCAGCCAGGCACCAAGCTGGAGACTGGTCCCGCCGTCCTGCACCTCTGCAACAATTTGCTGGTGCTGGCAAGGGACCTGCCCCCAGCTATCATTGGCCAGTGGAAGCTCTCGGACCTACGCCGCTATGGAGCCGTGCCCCATGGCTTTGTCTTCGAGGGCGGAACACGATGTGGCTACTGTGAGTCTTGTTTCTCTCTGCTCTTGGTTTTCTGACTATGTTTGAAATTGGTCTTCAGGTTTGTGAAAACTTATGCTGTATAGACAATTGACTGGGGATGGTATGGCCAGTGATACTGTGCATTCATTTACTCTTCTTGTTTATGGTTGTAGATACACCCTATTCCTTTGGGAACACACTTGTTAATTTAGAACCAGTCACTATTTCCCAGTTTTATTACTTAAGCATGCATTGTCAATAGTGCATTTTGGAGTTGCCATATTTTTAAGCTATTTTCAAGGTAGATTTGATTAAATTTCTGATGTTAATCAGCTCTAATTACCACTTTAATGAAGCATATATTGTATCTTGCATACTGTATATTTATCCATTGTGGTTGCTTAATGCAGAGAGGCATTTTCTGCTAGTAGACGGTATCAAAGAGTAAGTTGTTGCTAAGTTCTGTTTTAGTATGCAACGTTTAAACTCACTGTCTAAACTATTTGCTTAATTTAATATTTGTTCTGCTTGATTTATCTAGTGGCTTGTTTAGGAATGCACACCCGTGATACCCTTTCGATGCACAATTTGAGAAACGTGGAGCTCCAGTGACTTGGAGTGCCAGCCTCTTTGATTGTTCGGTTTTATGGGAATGGGTATGGGTACAGGATGCCATGTGCCAAACTCTTGCCAGCTGGCAGTGTGGGCAGGGACATAGTGGCTGGGCACTGAGTAAATGACCAGGCCAACTGGTTTGTCTGGGCCTAGTCGAGACCTCAGCGGCCCAGGCTCACTTCTCACAGTGAAGGGAAAATTGTATGCTCAGCAGCATTGTTTTTGGTATTTATACACCTTGAGAATAAGTACTATTACACAGTGTACTCAAACTGATTTGCTTCAAGTAATCCTCAAGAACCATATTAAATAAAAAGAGGAATACATTAAGTTTTGGAATTTTTCTTAAAGAAAAAAGAATAAACATTAATAAAAGTGATAGTTTTGTGTAGTTTTCTGAACAGGAAGATTTCCTTTAAGAAGAATAAAATGATTGTTATTTATGTATTCCTGATTTGTTAAAAGATTTCATGTTATACAACTTCTCAACAAGAAATAAACACCCAGGATTGCTTCCCAATTTATAAAGTTTTAAACAGTACATCTACTAACAGCAAAGCAGGGTGTTACACATCATGGCCAGCACAAATCTGCACTGAATAACTGATTCTTATCTATAAAGAGAGCAGACAGTATTTTTTGTTGTCAAATGTATGTATTTCTTGACTAATTTATCCAGTACAACATTCAGTACCAACTTTGAAATGCTCTGTAGCAGCATTATACTGGTGGGTTTCAGCTATGCAGGTGATGCATATTGTTGCTAAGCAGCAAAGCTGGCCAGCACAGGTCTCCTGAAGGTGCACAGTGCAACAATCCTTCAGTATCAGAATCTAATTTGTCCCTGAAAATGCAATAGATACTGAAATTTTGGGTACTGAGTGCCTATTTCCCATTACTCTAAGTGGGGAAAGAATAAATAATGTGCTCCCAGCCCATCTGAAAACACCTATATAACTATCAGCCCATGATTTCAACAAGATAAAACACTCAACACCAGTTACCTAATTAGAAAACGCTTAATATTGCCATTAATTTACATGTGGTGCCGTATGTACCGTACAGAACATTTCACATATGAGTCCTGCCCAGTGTCATTGTGTTTCTGCCACAGGAAATGAGAGGGCGCATGTGCAGGGTTTTCAGCAGGAGCTCATTGTTATGAGATGTTGACTAAAGGAAAGATACGTGTCAAAGTAGCCTGCCACGTTCACCTCTTTGTTCAACACAACAACTATCATGGGCCATAATTAATGAGCTTATTTTGCTTGCATGCTTTAAAAAGTCTTTTAAAGTTTTCTTGTCTAGCACGGGAACGATTTTCAGTTGTTCGAAAATCCTTCCTCATCCTATTTCCTCGTTCTCTGAGGACCACTGGGCATTCAGCTGAATTAGCCAGCTTACATTACAGTGAATGCAGTGATGCTGTGCAAATGTGTTTAAACAACATGAGCACAAGATCTGCAAAGAAACGAACAGAAACAGCCGATAGGACTCCAGTGCGGGTATGCACAAACTTTTTCAGTACCAGTATATAATATAGTTTATTATATAAACTATATATACAATTTTTTATTACAGTGCACAGTATGGTACTGTATGGTATTTATTTGTTGATTTTTAAAATTTTTATTTGATTTGGGTAAGCTTAGAATAAAATTTTGTTACAAAAAAAGTTTCTGTTTGGATGCCAATATTTAGGTATTAATTTTAAAGAGCCATTGTGAAAATTCAGATTTAGTGACTTTGCATACCGAATGATTGCTTTATATGCAGCTTTTTGCCTCACCTCAGCTCTTAGTAGCTAAAATTATTTTACGTATTGTAAATAACTTTATCTGATTTTTAAGGTTAATATATGACTGTAATTTATGGCTGTCCAGATCAGGGCTTCTCCAGTCTGTAACAGTACTTTGTATTTGTAGTTTGTAATGTGTCATTTCTTAAGGAGTACATTTGACTTCCAGTGTATTTTAGCCAGATCGAGCTCACAATATCTGCAGTATACTGAATGAAGATGAACTTTTTAAAGTTTTTTTTTAATATGCCACCTTTCACTTTGAAACTGTTCTGAAAAACAGTTCCATTGTTTTAGGTGTGGCAGAGGAATTCTGATTTGATTTCATTTGATTACCTTTCCTACTTCCATGTAAAAAAAGAAATCTTGTAGTGTAGATTTTTTTATGCCATGATTGATAATCATAATCATCCTCACTCTTATTTTTGTGATTGAAAAGGCTAAACAATCTCACGATCTATCTTTAACACAGCGTGTGATTGAGAACGAACTTTGGCTCACAGAAATCGCTTTTAGACCCATTTGGTTACATTTCATACTTTAGGAATATACTCTATAAATATGCAAGTCATGTTCTCATTGTGTCTGCTAAGAATAGCAGTTAGTTTTTCTTTCCAAATATTTACAAAAAAGTACACCCTACAGACAGTTTTACAGACAAGCAAAACGATGTCCTGCATAAAAAATTTCAATGGATGGTATGGCGGCAGGGCCAGCCAGCTCATTTGTGGGATCCAGCGTTTGTTTACATCTGCTTTGAAGTAGCTTGTGGTACGGGTCCTGAGTAAAGGTTCTGGGTAAAGGTCATTCATGGTTCAGTTTGACATGCTCCCTATGCTGTTTCTTTCTTTGGCTTGCTCCAAGAGCACTGGTCATATTCACAATTTATTATATTTGTTTTGACACAAGAAAGTATGATCACTTTGAGAGAAATAAAATGTGTCTAAGTGTGTCCTTATTTGGCCAATATTTGTGAATATGGTGTGTCTATGAATATGCACATGCTGTGCTAACTGAGAGGACTTCAGGTATACCTGGTGTGTTTACAACATGGGCTGAGTAGGCAGCCCACCATTACTGGCTGCTCCCAATTCACAGGGATCTGAAAATCAGGAAGGAATTTGTAGAAGTCCATGAAATCCATCCCTTATCAATATTCACTTGTCCAGTACAGGGTCATAGTGGTCCAGAGCTTGTCCGAAATGTGTAGAGCATGAGTCAGGATACTGTGACCGGTCCTTCACATGCCCATCCGATGACACATCCATTATGGATAGCTTAGGTTCCTCAGTTTACCTTTACTATGATATGTACAGGTGTGTAGGTATAGTGTTTTGGCTCTAGGTGTTACTTGCACAAAATGAGTCCTGGAGACAACAGCTGGGATGGACAGCTCCAGCTCTGATGGATTATAAATTTGTGCTGGTTCAGATTTTGCCTTCACTGCCAGTTGTAGGCCTTCTTGATTGATGTCCCCTCAGCACTGTCATTTTCATTTTCAAAGTGTTTGAAGTCAGGCAGCTGGATGGGTGATCTACAAACTCGCAAACCTTGGCAGAAATAATCCAGCTTCGTGAAAAAACAACCAATGTCTTTGCTGGCAGGACCACCCACTGCAGAGGGTGTGTGCCCAGTTGATCCTCCATGACCTCCATCTGGCACACAGGGAAGGCTGAGGCCCTGGCAGCAATTAGTGTGGGTGGTCTTTTGGCCCACCCATATGAGTGGACAGGCGATATCTGTGACAGTCTGGAAGTCTCATCCTGCAGTGCAGTGTAGGGATTGTGGGGTATGGCAAGAAGTTTCAGTTTCTTAAAAATGAGAGTACAGTAGATTTTTAAACTGCTTGTTCTTGCATGTCATTCACTAGTGTATACTTTGACATGGTCTACTCAGTTAAACTGTACCATTTAAGTGAATTATTTAAAAGAAACAGTCTTAGAAATTATTCTCGATGAAAATCTTTTGACATTTACTGGAATTTCAGGCATACAAACATTAAGGAGAAGCTACAGTGTCTGCAGTAAGCCTTCTTTATCACATATAAGTTCAGCTGGCAAGTTAAACTAGAATTAATGGCACCAGCTTGCAGTTATAAAGCAGTAATGTAAAATTCACGTAGTGATCAATAAAACCTTTCTGCATTGATCAATGGCTGTAGCTCTGATTGGGTGCTGACCATCTCCCACAGGGAGCCACAGTGGGTACACATTTCTATTTAAATGTATCTGACCTCCGGTGAGCAGTGAGGAGCCTGCTGTGGCCACGCTGGGCTAATGGCTTCATAACCCAGAGCTAATTGAATGTAGGAGGACAGACTCCCTGCACTGTTTGCATCAAGTCAAAGCCATTTGATGTCTTTGCTAACAACGGGCTCCGCTGAAAGCAGAGGGGCCAAACCAGCCTCCAGGTACACATGGCTCTGTGTCTGTGAACATTCCTCGCAGAGCAGGGTAAAAATGTTAGGACACAGAAAATCTGGCTGAGAGCCGTGTCTGTGAAGGAACACAGATGTTAGTGTGTGAGTGGCATAATTCTATCCTCAAACCCTGACTGTGGTTTGGGGTCATTGTGGTACGTGACGCATACATCCAGGGTCGAATTCTAGAGCAGAGGACATGGCTCCTTGCCATTGTAGCTACGCCATTCTACATGTTCCTGACCCCCCAGCAAACTGTGAGCAGGTTCCTGGCTGGACAGGAGGCACGGGTGTTGGGGGGGGGGGGGGGGGGNGGGGGGCGGGGGGGGGGGGGGGGGGGGGGGGGGGGGGGGGGGGGGGGGGGGGGGGGGGGGGGGGGGGGGGTGGACATGTGGGGCCTGTGTGCCTCATAATACCAGCTGTGGAAAGATGCCTTCAGGACTCTGTTTCTGAACCAAAATGTAGAAAGATTTTAAATAACAAGAGCAAAGAATGTTTTTATAGTAAAATTGCACTTGTGTCATTGAATAACTAAAAAATAGATGGATAGATAAATAAATAAATAAATCTCAGGTTTTTCGTTACATTCAGCCCACTTTGAAAAGTTATTTAATACTTGACAGGAGGCAAAGGAGACTAAAATATTCTTTTATAAAAATGATAGCAGAAGTGATAGTAATGAATGCGGTTCAATACTAATGTTGCAGTTTGAGCTTATGTAAGTGGCAGCTGGCGGCTAATCTTGCGTCGGTTTGAAATAGCTGGCTGATGGCAGGGTCATTAGCACTACGGAATCCGAAAAAGAGACCTCACACTTGTACAGTATATTTGGTCTGTGCAATGTGAAACCTCTAAACTATTCTGTTTTTTGTTGTGTTTGTCAGTCAGACTGGAAGCCAACATTTAGATGCTCCAGCACAGAATTATGCAAAAAAAAAAAAAAAACACTTCTTCTAGTAAGAACTCCCCTGGCGTTACACTCCCCTAGAGTTACAACAGAATATGTGATTTAATTTACTTTTGCCATGTTGTTTAGCTAAATTGCTTTTCCTAAGTAGCTGAAAATTTCTTATCTTTACAGCTGGATGTTTTGCTGGAGCCTTATGTTTATGTGCACTTTTTGAGGGTTCTGCGCCTGTGCCTTTGGAGGTGTTTGTGCCAGTCACCATAAAGATGTATATCCTAAAAAATCAGATTGCCACCTGTTTGTGTGTGGTTTATGGGCATGTCTCGTGCAGCACATGCCTCACAGCCTTCTCCTGTGCCTCTTCTCTTGCAGGGGCTGGCGTGTTCTTCTTGTCCTGCTCAGAGGGGGAGCAGATCAGCTTTCTGTTCGACTGCATCGTCCGAGGCATCTCTCCGACCCGTGGGCCCTTTGGACTGCGCCCAGTCCTGCCAGGTTAATATAGGAAGTCTAGGGTATCGGCTATGGACTCCAGAAGCTGTTGCGTCTAACACTTACCATTCCAGTTCGTGTTACAGCGCGGGTGGTAGGGAGGTGGGTTGTGCGTAGGTGGGAGGAGGGGAGATAGCAGGGTGAGGAATAACTCCTCTTCTGGGATGTCACCTGATGGCCCCCTCTCTACTAAATGAAAGCTGTTTTCCTTCCATTCATCAGACTGTGTCCTGCCCCATTCACAAGAGCCTGCAGTGACGCTGCTATGGTGGGCAGGAATGGGAGGTCTATGATAACAAGCTCTCCTGTTGTGGTCTTGCCATCTCCACATAAACACACACACTAGGGAGCTGTGTGGAAAACAGGCCCCTCACTCAGGCAAAAATGGGACTGTAAAGTTAAAAATATATATTTAAATGACAGTGTGTGGCCCACTTTGAGTCTCTGTGCTTGCGGTTGTTATTTTTGTTTTTTTAAATAATTTGTTTACTTACTTATTATGGTTATGACATTGCTCTTTAGTACTTGCTAGGGTTAGGAGCAAGGCCAGTATGGACATGGTCATTACAGAATGTGATTTGTGCTGTGCGTTTTGGCTGTTGTATTTCCCTACAATGAGTTGTTGAAGAAGGTATTCAGTCCTCTGCCATGTTTTATTCCTATGTTCACATCACTGCAAATTAATAAAAAACCATACAGACATTATTATACTCCAAGGAAGAAGTCACTGCTAAGTCTTCCTGTCTCATTATAATTCATATCACAAAACAGCTCTGATATGTGTCCAATATGTGTGGATTGATGATTAAGTGCCTACATCCTCTGCTCGCACATGGGTAACCTTATGTTTCACAAGCAAATGTGACTACTAGGGCGGTGTGTGCTTAGCAGGCTCAGTGTCCATTGTGTGGTTTAGTTGGCTTCTTCATCCAGATATTGTCATTTAATTTACTTTACCAAGAACTTCTCACATGAAAAGGTTAAGGTTTGGGGGAAGACGATCCCAGTTGGAAATGCCGTGGGGTGACTGGCCTTGGAATGGTGCCAACTGGATAACGATTGCATTGCATCGTGAATATGATGCATGGTTATGTAAAAAGAATAGTAAGCTGTTCAACAGCTACACAAAATACATTTTATTTTCAGTGTTGTCAGTACAGGTCTAGAACCACAGGATCTTAGTGGGAGGTACATTATAAAACAACAATGAATAGTAATTGTCATTTACTCATCAGTTAAAATGTCAGTAAGTGCATCCTCATATGTACATTTTGGTTACATACAGGCAAAATAATTGCTTTGGAATTAGCATTGCACTGCTCACCAAAAGCATTGCTTTTGGAACAGCAAGTAAAGAAAATATGTTTTTGATCATCATACTGCCTTGATCATATCAGTTTAATAATTTGTTTTTTTTCCTCAAAGCCCAGAGTTTTCTGTTAATGTATATCAAGTATAAACTCTTTAGTACTCGTGCCTTTTTAAACTGAGAAATTCATTGCTGTAAATGTGCTATACTTAGCATCAGGGACCCATGGGCCAAGTCACTCTTTGCATAGTGAGCCTGCTTGCACCATTTCTGAAGGGTGCAAATAGTCAGAATGGTGTCCCACTCACATCCATCAGGAAACACCCTCCAGAAGGTCCTGTTTCCCATTAGGATGGAAGTGCTACAGCAGATATTTTTCTAGAAAAATGTGGCTTCCATCTTCCTAGTGAGGCATGTGAAACCAGAACCTGGAAGCTGTAAATTCAAGGTCCACCGCAAACCTGACACTGAGGATGACGCGTTGCTAATTTAGAGCTGCCAGACGAGGGGTTCAGTATCATTCTCAGTCAGTTGTGTCTTCCAGAATTAGGAGGGGGGCACATGTACAAACCATGTTAAATTATCACTGGACCTTTTGGAACTTCTGACAAGCTGGGTACTTTGTTAGTGAAAATTGAAATGAGAAATGTGCTATGGCTGTTCTAATTTGAAAAGTTAGTACTGATTCTTGTTTGAACATTTATTATCCGCTTTTTGATTCACTGCTGTGGTGCTGAGAAGTAGTTTCTTACACCAATGCCTTTGCTTGTGTTGTATTACTGCTACCCACATTGTGAGTACAGTCAAGTGGATTAAGTGTTCGTGTTCCATGCAAAACTCTTGGAGGTGAATGTCCCTTACGTGTGACGATGGATGAGAGATGCTGTGGATAGCTCAGAGCACTGCTGTCGACACACATTGGCTCGCCGCGTCTACGTCTCGCATCATGGGCTATTATTAAACCCCAAGGCAGAGTAAATAGGAGAAAATACAATCGAGGGACCCTGAGGCCAAAGTCACCGTGGCTGGGGCGGTGTTTTCAAACACCGATAATCACCACAGGAATGTGTGTGACCTCAGCACGGTATTTCAGAACCCTGTCCGCAATGTCAGTGCACCCCTTGGGGCCCCACCGTCCCTTGCACTCTGAAGACTGTTTTGTAGGGAGTGGGCACAATGCACACACTAGTGACAGCTAGCAAAACGAAGTAACTTCGTGTCGCTCACTAACAGCTGATGAGTAATTTCTGAGATTCTCATATTGTGAATTGCATCTTGCTGTTACCTTTGACAGGGGCTACCAGGGTATTCTGTAGTACTGATCACTTCCAGTAGAAAGAGACGATCTCTTCTGTCTCAGGACCTAGTTGCCTTTCTCTCTGTCACACTTCCCTGTGCTCCCTGGAGCTTTTAGTGGAATAAAAATTCATTTGTATTTTTGGTGAGAAAATGAAAGAACCAGCAGACTGTGCTCGGCAAGCCTTTGTATGCACAATGTATTTTTAATATGATCCAGTGTGGTCAGATACTTCTGCCACTCTATTACGCCCTCCCCCCATCTGTTCCCTTTCTTTGCCTCCTTCTGTCATATAGTACATTGTTTTCAGTGTAGTGGCAACTGACTTACTGCATCTAGAATGGTGGCCCCCTGCAGGCGTGTGGTGCTCTTATAGGGCACATACAAAAGCCACATAGAGTCTCTTTTAACTCTCGAGCTGGTGAGCTATGAGCACAGGAACAGGGAGCGAAGGTCGTCCTGGCTACCAGATACAGTGCTAACTGCATCGGGCATCAAATAGGCGAAACGGCGCCTCCTGCGGTACCTCTAATGAACTTGGGGAAAAGGATCTGTTCCATGGATCAGGTTGTTTCTCAGCAGGTCACTTGGAGGAGGAAAAGTTGTGCTTCGCTACAAATTACCATTTTGTGAGGCTGTGGGAAATCAGTGCTGTCAGGCAAGAATAGGTTAACACACTTTCTTTATGCCTGGGGTGTTCTGGGTGATGCAGCTCTGGCAGTTTTATTTCTGGTAGACTGAGGGGTACCTAAAGCTGCAAGTATTTTATGATTATTCTGATTATTACTTTTTGCTTTCGACCCACTGCCCAACTGCTGTGTTGCAGACCCTAGCACCACGCCAGCTGCCGTGGAGGAGCGAGTGAAGCACGAGGCTCAGGAACTGGAGAAGCGGCTCAGTCTCCTCTCACACTGCAGCCACCAGAGCAGCACAGGTATGGCTCTCCACCCTGCCCTGACTCTGTCTTGTGACCTGACCACAGCACTATTCCTTCTATGCTGATTTTGTCTGATTGCTGCTCACAGCCTCTACCTCAAGCTACGGCCCATCAGTGGCGAGTGATGAACGTAGTGTCTCCAGCTCCTCCTCAGACACCAGCCACTCGGACACCAGTCTGGGGAGCCGCCTCGCACTGTGGGCAGAGCCTAGCCCTGTGAGTGGGGCCAAGACCCCTGTACCGCCTGAGGCCATGGGCCCACCTCCTGGCAAAGGCCCACCACAGAGCGAGGAGAGCCTCTGTTCTGCAATGGCAATAGGGACTCGACCCCCACCCAAGCCAGCTCGCACCCGTGGCCTGCAGGAAATTGGCCGACAGAGCTCCTCAGACAGCGGCATTGCCACCGGGAGTCACTCGTCCTACTCGGGCAGTTTCTCTTCCTACACGGGGAGCCTGGACATTGGCCAGGGGGATGAGTTTGGCTCCTTGCTCAGTCTGCCAGAGCAGAACCTGTGCACTTGCCCTTCCTCAGAGTACCAGGTGCCTGCTTGTCTAAAGCCCCGCTACGACACACCCAGGAGCCTGCTGCAGCCCTGCCAACCAACCAGGGACCAGGTTGCCTCAGGAGGGGTAACGAGGGGGGGGTCTGCAGAAATGGCTGCACACTGGTGGCCCCCTACACCCTCAGGTCCTGAGTTGACGGAGATGGGTGAGCTTTCAACAGACACTGTTTGGAAGTGGCCAGCTCTGCAGAAACTTGGCTTGACCCTGGACTCAAGGGGCAGTGAAGGGATGCCCCCTTCTGGTGGAATCACAGAACGACGTGAGACCTTCAGCCCTCAGGCTGCAGTACCAAGGTCATTCTTCACAGCCTGCTCCATCTGTGGAAGGCTAAAGGTAATAGGACATTTAATGATATTAATGACATAAATAAATGTGACAAGAACTAATGAGTGAACTAATAATTTAATCTGAAAACCAAGGATACTGTGAATGAGCCTTTAATTTGCAACAGAAAAGATATATAATCTGTAGGAAAGGCATCATCAAAATACAACAAGAATAATGATAGTAAATTCTACAAGAAATACTGTCTAACCCTAAAATGCAAAGAGACAGAAATTATTCGGACAGAACTGCAGGAATAGTACAAACATTCTTGCTTTTATTCCCTCTGGTAAGTTGCTTTAAACACAAGCTTGGACATTGTGTAGCACTGAGATGAAAAAATGTATTATCTGAAGGTTGCAAGTTTGAATCCCACCCCCAACACTGTTATAGCACCCGTGAACAAGGTTGTTGCTCCAGGACAATATTCAGCTGTATAAATGGATGAAAATCTATATATAGCTGACTATATACTAACTAAGCATGATTATTTATTTTGCTAACTTTTTTCATTATCTGGAGCTGCTCTGCACTTCATTTCTGGTCCTCACCTTCTGGTGTGAATAACTGACTTATTCTTTGTGTCTTGTACGGAATTCAGTCCTGTGCTCATGACTATGGGAGTTTGACTTTGCATCTCACTAGAAAACATTTTCTTTTCTTTGGGAATTATTCCTTGAATTAGACAGTGAAAAGAACCTCAAAATGTTATGTACCAGAGGCCACAATCTTGCTAATATGAACATTTTTCACATTCAGACCAATTAAACTCACTGAGGAGATTTATCTTGGATTTAGACATCATGCCAACTTTTGTCAGATCTGAATAACTCAGACAACCAAGATGTATCCTTATTAATCCTCCCTGAAGCACTAATGTCACTCTTACATGTCTAGTTGTGCTTTTCAGTCTGTATTTATGTTTGATCTCAACTGGGTGACCTGAAGTAGTTCCAGGGGTGATATCTCAGACCACAGGATGACACCACAGACACACTGGATGTACGTTTGCTTTCAGTTTAACTAGCCTTTTTTGGGGTGGTAGGAGATTTTGCAGCAAGTCAAGTTTCAGCTTGCTAATGTGACTTGGTGCCACATTACCATAGCAATGCCCTACCTGGATTGCTTTGGAGACAGTTTCCAGAGGAAGCACAACGCAGCAGCTGAAGATGCATTTAAGCCATTGAAATCCCATGAGAGTGTCAGAATGGGTGTACCAATCCCTTTAAAAAAGCTAGAAAAAAAGCTGATGGCTTTGTTCATGGTGTAGAAAGACAGAAGTTCCACATTTTTTGCTACTTTAACAGGCTTTTACTTTTAGATATCTCTGGCAAGATTGAAATTGAAACGGAAATGGGTTGCAGTAGTTGCTGTTGAGTATGGTCATTCTGAATATATAAAATGACAGCAGCACCAGAACCTTGCTATGGAAGAAAAACTTTTTGTTTTAAACACTGGTGAAATGTGCCTAATGTATATATTACTGTTTCCCACTCATTGTTTTGCACTTTGTTTATTATCTGTTTTCCTTCCACAGCTTTTTTGCAGTTTCTTTCGCTATAGAAAAAAATCAACCTTAGTGCTCTGTGACATACTTTTGGTACATATGGGATGAAGTATATGTGGTATGACGATGGTGTGATGGTTACCACTCATCTATACATGGCTTAGGGGCAGCATTCTAACGCTGATAGACATCTAAATTAATGTGACATTTTTTCCAGAAGAGAGGGTTTTCATTTCCATTAGTATGTATTTTATTTTCTCCATCCACGTACCAGAACCCAGAGCCCTCTGTGGTGGAATTTCCTCTCCTGGTGTCCATGCTGTCATCCACCCCATCCCCCAGCTGGTCTCACTCTGTCCCTCTTCTTTCTCCCTTTCTGACTCGCAGCATCTCAGCAGATTTATGGTGGATATGCTTATACCTGCTGTCAGTTGTGGTGCCTTGTGCAAAAATGACAGTTGCATCTTGTCTAATGGTGTGTCATGAAACTAAATACACTGGTGATTTGAGTTCTTGGATATGAGATATCTTGGGGTGAGTTGGGATTTCTGGGATTCCTGTATTTAATATACTATTGTTTTAACGTTTTAATCATGATTGCATAGAGTTCCACACTTTCTTAAAGCAACCAACCAACCTTTTTCTCCATCCAGTGCAATCATTCATTTAATGTAAACTACATTACCCACGAGCAATGGTACTCATCAAAGAAAAAATGTAGTGCTCAGGTAAGAGATGTCCTGTCATATACATGTTTTATATGTGCATTTATGGTATGTTCAAAAATTACCCTGTTTTTGTAACTGAGTTTTTTTGTTGTTCCCGTTACATACATCCTCTTTTTTGTTCTCTTACATTAATACAACTGATCATCTTTGCATTAATAACTAAATGTTTCCTCTTGGTAAACTAAATTCTTGGTGTGCGCTTGTACAGTTTCTCTATGCTGTTCATATAATCATAGTTTCCAAATCATTAATAATTTTGTGCTGTGGAATCTTAGCTCCAGTTTTCAGGGACTTGTCTATTTATCGGTCTAAAATTGTTGGATGCTTCTGGAAACACATTTACAGTATAGTGTAAATCTGCTGTCTTCACCAGTGGATGTAAAAACATTGCTTTTGTGCAAGAAAAAGTACCTTGCAGTGGGCTGTCAGATGTTTTTTTTTTTAGACTCAGCAGTAGAGTCCTGTGTTCTCTCAAGCTTAACTTTCACAAGCCAAGGTGCTACATAGCAGACCTTTAGGAAGCTCACAGTGCTCATTGTTTCAAAAACAGAGGCTTTTAAATGAGATGCTCCAAAAGGTCAGAATATGCTGTGTTGTGTGCTGTCCTTTCTTGTATAAAGCATGAAGCTTTTCTTTGTCTTGAAATCATCCTTAGCAAGGGAGTTAGAGCCACTGGGAAGGATGCATACTGCATTTTATGAAGACCTCCATGTGTGTGCTTGTTTACCAGCTGCAGTTCTTTAAAAATACATCTCTTCAATGTTTCTTTTTACTCTGCAGTTTAAACTGTGTGATGGTCTCTTCACCATGGCCTGGGTAGTGTGATTATTGAAGTACAATAAGAGAGATCCCAATAAGCATTGTGCTCAGATTTTTATTTTACCTGTACATTGTGTAAAAGGATTTAATCCTAATTTAGAGATTCTGATTGGGATAATGTGAACCTTTTCTTTTCTCTTGAGAAATGTGCTCAGATTTACCCCAGAAATTATGGGATTGCTGGTGATGTTTTTTGGTTTTCCTTTACATTACATTACATTAAACAGCCCTCTTCTAAATCTCTCCTCTCTTCTGATGGTCTAGGGAACACCACTTCTGCACACAGGCCTCGCACCCATGCCAGCCATACCAGGTGAGCTCCTCTGAGCATGCGCTGTGAAAGCCATGTGGTATCAACACAGTATGCTTCCACATACACAGTTGTTGCATCCTCATTGTTTTTAATCTTTGCCCAGTTCTAATTTCTTCTGGGTATCAAATTTATTGTTGCGATTTATTTATTTAGGAACAGTTACAGTCTGATTTAACTTTTATGTTAATGAATTACATTTTTTGTGGTTTTGCCTGTATGTAAGTATTTCATGCAACTCAGGGTACCTTTTGTAATTTTCTTTGTAGTACTACCACCTTCTTTTATGTTACGATGTCAGGAAATTCTGCATAAACTTTACTTCACACTAGGCTCTGAAACATGATTTGATAATAACAGTGCACCCTGTCAATGTTTAACAAGTTCAAAACATATTCTTCCTCCTAACATCTTTAGAATTGTTAGATGTTGATGAGTTCTGTAAGTAATATATTTCTACCAGATGTCAGTGTGCACTAAGTGAATGTTATGACAGAGCTGAAAAATATGGTGTTGCCCATCATGATGTGTTAGATTCCTGTTCCAGTATGGCTGGTGTGACCTAGGGTCATTGTCTGCATACACACAGAATATTTCATGTGCCCCCTTAGACAAGAAACCAGTCAGGAGAGAGGAGAGGGCCAAGGGAGGTGTGGCCTATGAAAGCATGGAAGGACGGCTACTGGAGAGGACCCCTGAGGTAACCTGACTGTTCAACAGATTACTGTTTAGCAAATCACACAAGTGCTATCAGCAGTGGTTCTGCACATCTTTATGGAAGAGCATGAAAGAGTGGGTTTATGGATTGAAGTCTACAAACATGACCAGGCAGAAGTCCATTTAGCGGTGGCTTTCAGGCTCTCCAATGTAGCTTGTTTGGAAATGACTGCAGGGCTCCTGAGAGAGGCTTATACTCCTTGGTAATGGAGATGTTCTCTGAAAGCAGCCTGTAATATTTGGTGTATGGGTTCATTTTGGTTTCACATTACAGCCCTATAAAAAGAGCCCAGGGTCTGTGCATAGGGAGGAGCCAGTGGGGGATGGTGATGTATATATTTAGTATGTTTTTGCGTGATGTGGTGTTCTAATGAACACTGACAGAAATGGCTATTTGGATCAAAGTATCTCCTCCTCTGATGTGTCCGCTTCTCTGACGTCTCTCAAATGCCTTTCAGACAGAGGAGAGGCGCAGTTATGAGTTGATGGGCAGCTGTGGGAAGCAGAGGTTCTACATTGACCCGGAAGGTACGGAGCACTTAGATAAATGGCCACCTCTCACTCTGATAGCTGACCTGTAACCTTTCACCTACAGCTTCCTCCTCACGCTGCTGGACTATCTCACCACTGTGTCTGTGCCAGTGACTAACAGGTGACACGTGTAAGTGTCCAAGAAATTGTCCTGATGATGCTCTAAAGTTGCAGATTACACTAACTGAGCAACTTGATGTCTGGCAGAAACAAACCATTGAAGACAATTCATTTCTGCTGTGTTTATTACAGATTTCATTCAGCAACATACTGGCTTCCCTCACACCACAAATGCTTGTATTTTGAAAATTTGCACGCATAAGCACGTGCCATTTCTTCCATAAAAATAGCACAATGAGCTATAAACTAATGTAAGAAATACCGTGAGAGCAGAAATAAGAGCAGAAATTTCAATTCAAAATATGGAATTTGGTAAAATCAAGCACCACTGAAAAAAGGTAAATCATCAAGGGTGTAAAATCATCATCATCTACTGTAATAATTAGCCTCAGAGAAAAAAGTTTATAGAATGTGTCACAAGAAATTGTAAAGGCAATGGAAAACCTAACCTAACAGTTTAAAAAGCAGTTAAAAACTCACATAATGCTCAATCACATAAATGATTGTGATTTACTATTCATTTATAACAAGTGATAACTAACATATAGTTCAGCAAAGAGGGACTAATAGCCTTTTAAGTGAACATTATAATTGCTTCTACATAATGACCTAGTAATATTCATTTTGTGTACTTTTAAAAGCTTCTTAAAGTGCTTTACAAGAAATATATATGGGTTATAAATCTAAGGTAATTTAAAAAAATATCAACATTAGAAATTACAATAAAAGCAACAGATTAAATTATTAATCAAAATAAGAAGAGAAATATAGTATGACAGTTGATAAGCAGAAGAAGGTAGATAGATGGGGCATACAAATATGTATAAGCAGTTTTGAATATGTGGATCTCAAGTGTTCAGAATAGTTCTAGTATTCTGGACTTGTATTAGATTTTCTCCAAGTTTAAAACATAAGGTAGGGATTTTGCATGGTTGGTGGAAAAATAGGTGAAGCTTTTGTCGCTTTTTTCATTTAAATTAAAGGTAACAAAAAGTTTAAAAAATTCATATTTTTCTATATACAAGCCCGTTTGCTCACCAAATACCCTGAATGTGGAGCAGAACACACCTTTCATTTGTCCTCATAAACAGTGCAGTATCTTAAATAGTTTTTGACCTAGAATGTCAACCTCCATCCTGAGTCAAAAGACCAGTTCCATGGCTTTTATTCCATACTGCCACCCACTTGAGAGTGATTACTCTCAGTGCAGTAATTTGCATGTTCTTTATACCTTTTAAGTCTGCAAAAGAGGGCTGTGAATAAATCAGCAGCAGTGTTCTAAGTGTATGTTGTTGTTTAAAGAACCACAGGATGGCTCTTTAGGGCACACCAGTAAGTCTCTGTCACAATTACTGTGCGTGTTGTGCAACACAGTGTAATCTGACTCGTCCAGCCACATCAGTGTCGTGTCCGTGGATGTGCCAGAGGGGCAGGATGGTGCAGATTTACCAGATGAGCAGACTGGATGTGACACCAAAGTTGAACACGTTTTACACCATGAGGGATTTCTGTTGGTTTGTTTTGATTCCCAGCAGAGTAACAGACAGAAGGGCTGAAGTGTTGCTTTATATGACACCCCTGCTCCCACCTCCCATTATCAACTGTCTAGTAATGAGATTGAATTGGTGTTTCTACAACTCCATTGTTCAGTTTCAGTGCCATGGCAAACTCAGTTGGCTTTTTAGTTCCTACAGGTGCTGTTTCTGCATTAGGACTGTCAGGCACAGGGAAGGCGCATAGACCGAGTTCGGTTGCAGGTAAGTCTGCATGCAGGTGTTTCTTGGAATGATCACATGACATTACATTGCAGACTTTGTTCGTGTGCTCAGGGGGTTTGTTAAGGCCCAGTGAGAATAATGGATTCAGCTTTCCCAATTTTGGAACGGGAAATCCATCAGTTGGCCATTTTCAGGCTAGAGGCTTCTGATTGCCACGACTTGTAATGTATTATATAATTATGCATTTACTTTGTGAAAATGAGATTGTTCATTTGTTGCATTCTAATCATCTGACAGAATATAGGAATGATGGGAGCAGCACAGCAAGTCTCCAGTGTTTCCCTAACTTTTTTAACACTGCTATTTTACATCCATCATGGAGACTGAGGCTCTGTTATTGATTCTAGAGGTTTCTAACGTTTTAGATCCCAAAGGAGGCTATGAACTGATGGCCTCTGCTGCTGATACACCAAAGAGAGAAGATCTGAGTCCAGGAGAGTATGGTTAGTTGTCCAGTGTTGTCTCTATTCAATAAATCACTGTATAAATCTTGACTATTGCTGGTAACACTCCTCTGTAATGGGGTAGACTGGGTGTGGTAGCAGAAAATTGTGCTGTTATACTATTCAGGTGCTCAGCAAAAGTGCTTAAATTATTCAGTGCAACTTAAATAGTTCATTTTTTCAGTTCTGAAAATGCACTCTTAAGTTCATTTCCTTATTGACTGCAACCTGTAAAGCAGCTATCCTATTGACAGAAACTCTCTTGTCAGTTTTGAGGAACATAGAAAGTGAAAAATTCATTGTGTTGTATTCCCATCAAGGGTTCACTGAAGTTTGGACATTGCAGTTCATTCACCATGGCCTTCGAAAATAAAAATGCCCCAATGGCTCTCCCGGCCGTTCTTCCCTTGCAGGGGGTGTGTTTGCGTTCCCGCAGGATGTGGCCACGTTGTCAGACAGGCCCCGCGGGGATGGTGTGACTTATGTTAACATTCCCATCAGCCCCACATCCAAGAAGCAGCTTCACTACATGGAGCTGGAGCTGCAGGAGCCCGGCTGCGCGGTTCGAGGTAAGTGAGCCTCCCCCACACCCCCTCACTAGCACTGCATTTTAGCAAAAGTGCTGAAGACGTGTGGTTACGATGCAGCTCATCTCGCTGGCCGCAGGGCAATGCTCTGGAGACAAGCAAGCACCCCAAACACTGCTCACCGAGGCTCCAGCAGTCAGCAGACAAAGCAGCGGACTTGTTAACATAATCACTTTCCTGGATATACATTTTTACACAATTTTAAGGAATGTTCATTGTATAATAATATAAATGTTTTTAGTAACAGTTAGAGTAATATTTCAGCAGCACTCTGAATGGGCTCTTGTAATCATAGGCTATTATCCGTAATGGAAATGCTCTCATTCCCCCTCCTTTACTGTTTTTGTTTGTGATATTTTCATGCTGTTGTGCTGAAGGTCTGTTGGGGCTCATTTGATACTTTAAAAATAATGGTGATTTTTTTTTCCTTTTGCCTGCAGTAAAAAAGCTGACTATTGATATTAGGAAAGAAATTCAGGAGATGAATGTTTTTCATTAGGCATTAGTTATGCATTCACATATATAATTACCAAGATTAGTCTTTTTGACTTGCTTGTGGAACTTTCCAGCACAGTGTCTACTGGTAGCAGTAATTGGACTCTTGGAAACTTGTACAGTGTAAAAAGAAAAGCAGCTGGAGCAAATTGTGATGCAGTTTGTTTTCTTTGTGCTTTTATGTCATGTGCCAGGAGGAGTCTCCACTAAGTATGCTCAGATTGACATCACTGCCACAGAGACAGCCCACAAAGTGGGCTCCCAGCATGCCCAGGAACGGCTCCAGGAGCTGGAGCAGAAGCGGAAGGGGGCACAACCATGACCTCTCTATGAACCCACCCCCAGCACCCCTTCGGACAGAGCTGCCCCCACAGCCCTCTCTCTGCTGGAACACCTGAGTGATGCCATGACCCCCTTTGTAAAGAATGGTTTTTCTGGCTCTGCTTGAGAGCTTTGCTTGGACAGGGTTCACATTGGAGTTTTCTAGAGGTGGGAGGATGGATCACTGCACTTGGTAGCAGGGCCTGAAGCAGCAAGTGTCCCAGCTCTATATCAGTAAGGTAGAACACTGGTGCCTTGTGGGAACGAGCGCAAACTGATGTTTGACACGACAGCCCCTCAATGAGACTCAAACAATCTGTGTTCTTTGTGCACAGCCTGTGAATCACAAATAATGGACATGATCATTCAAGCCATGGAGCTGCAATTTATTCATCCATCTCACTTGCTACTTAATACTCAGTAAGTAATATGCAAACTTTGTGTTTTTGTACACATTGAGTAATTTCTAGCATGAACTATGTTTTTTTACACAGAATCTTTTTAGTGTTTTTCATACTCATGTATCCAGTTAAGTGCCTATCTAAGCAAGCTAAGATAGGCTATACACCATCCACCACACAAAACAGCAAATGAAACAGAATGATTATCAAGTATGTTACAGTTCAGAACACAGTTCTTCCAGCATTCCCAACTTCCTTCTAGTCAATCATGGTTGAAAAACCCCGAATGATCAAAACCCAAGAACACTAAAATATGTTACTGAAAGCATGAGTAGACTGAACATGGATTAGACTGATCCTTATTCATATAAAACACCATTTTAGTAATATATTTTCATAGCTGTAAATTCAAGCCTGTTCTTTTTCAGGAAGCACAGAAATGTGTAAAACATTGAAATAAACTGGGGTGGGGGGGGGCGTAACTTTCGTATACAATTGCTTTTGTATGTTTTTAAACTGGCAGAGTATGAAATGTTTGCTGTGATTCCCAGCTTGTGTTCTAGCTGTTCAGATGGCCTGTAAATATCTTCCCTGTGGCAGGTAATGTGTGTTGCTTTAATCTGTACATAAGGATTTTATGTAAAGGGTTAAACACTGGAAGTGATATTTTTCAGACGCTTCGTTTTCTCTAAACTTTTTAATAAACATGAAAGTACATAATGTAATTTTTTTATGGGTGCTCTCAAAACTAATAAGGTGCATTACTACTCCATCTTCCCTTCTAGTGCTGAACCACCTCAAATCTTCAGAGTCAAAATACAAAACAAACAGTTTGTTCACATATTTCACTGGAGAGGAATTCTGACTAGTTGCAATGTTTGGCCCAATTCAGAGGAGTATTCAAATGAAAAACATATGTTATCTGTGGGGTAAAGTTAATTTTATTGAAGATAGAACAGGAGGTATTTTCACATGACAGCTATATTTTACCCTACATTTTATAAAAATCACTTTACAAATGCTTGGTCTTAAACCTTCTGAAATGTCAGATTAAAAAATCAATTATTCACAAGTGAATAAAGTAACTGGATGTCTACGAGTGTTAAATATTTATTTTCACCTAACACTGTATCAAAGTCCAGACAGCTTTAATTTGTCCTAAAGTCAAAGGGACTGAGTACTTCAATCGTGCCTGCAGTATGAGTTGAGCTGTAATAAATGATTTACATAAACGCACGAGGAGAGAAAAGCCAAAATGTGGCCCTCTGACCTGACTAACTGCTGGATAAACCCTGGTCTGGTACAGAGCACTTTGGCTATCGCAGCTGTAGTGAGAAGTGGGCCACTGTGCAGTGTGTTCATCCTACAAGTACTTGAAAGCACGCTGATCTGTTTACTACACAGTAATCCTCGTGATGCACAAGTAATCAAGAACAGTTAATAATCAAGCGAAGACGTTCATTAATTATGAAAGGTATGCTGGAGTCTAGGGGTCTTCAAATAAAGTTTCTAGCTCTAAGGTTTGATTTCCCCAGTCAGGATTTCTACATCCTCCAGAATCCAACAACTGATTTAAATGAAGCCCATAAAAAAACACGACACTGAATCCTTAATGACTGAATACTGCACCGTAAAGTGTTGAAAGGGAATCGTTTCATAACCCCCTTTTTTAACAAGATACAAGACAGGCAGCTTGTCTGCTTTACAAGGGCTATGAGGGCACTGACAACAGGGTAGTGCCTCAGAGTTCATTGTGCTGGAGTCCATCTTGCATGATCTTACTGGTCAGGTCCTGCATGTGCTTCTTCATCTGTGAATATGACACACATCTTTTTCTCCACTTCTCTACCCAAGCAGCTCAGCCACTTTCCATTAGAACTGTAAAAAGCCATGCTAAAAATCCTGAAAAACCTCATACCTTGTAGCCCATCTCTCTGGTCTTCTCTGCCAGGTTGTTGTACTTTTCCTTGTTCCTCACGATGTGCTCCTTGTCCCCCAAGGCTTCTGCGTGCTTCAGCTTCTGATGGGAGAGCTCAAGCTGCTCCTGGTAGTGCTGATGTTTCTCCACCTTGGTCTCAAAGTGCCTCAGTTCCTCCTGTTACAGAGGATGAGACACATATCTACCATGTATCCACCTTCCACTCTCTCATTCTTTTGAATTATTTTCCCCCTCACTCTTTTATATTTTTTTCTTTAATACATTTGTACAAGTAATAAATCTTGAACTTTTTTTCAAAGATACAGAAATGGCAACAAATATGGGCAGGAGATAGCGTAATGCTTAGTGCTGCTGCTCTGCAATCTCAAATCCATGCTGCTACAGAAACCTTTGACCCATGTATTTACTCTCGCTCCAGTAAATTAGCCTGCTATATAAATGTAAGCATGAAATATAATACTGAAGACAGGTTTAAAGAAAGTTGTCAGTTAAGTGAATAATATATATACCTGTTTTCCCAGCTAAAACTATAAACATGTTATTATAAGATCCTTAACTTTATCTAAAGCATAATTCTGCACATTACACACTGAAACACTTAATACAATAAAGATTTTCAGCAACTGTTTTTCCTAAATATGTCTTAGCTGCTGGTGCACCTGACAAGTGAGTGTAAACTTACTTTGAGTGACTCCAGCTCATCGTCGCTGAGGTTTGCCCTCTTGGCCATATCCCACAGCTCAATGACTCTTGGCTCCTTAAACTCTTCAGGCAGAGAGATAAAAATTAGTCAAGTTAGTGCATGTATTCATGTAGGAGAAGAGACTTCAAATGTGAAGCTTCTTCACCGATTAAGGATTCTGAGCTCCTTAATTTTATTGCCAAAAGCTGAATCAGAGTTAATCTCTTTTTCGATGTTTTATTTTCACACAGTGTGGACTCAGTCAAACTCAAGGACATCCTGACATTATGGGCTACGTCCACATTTTTTCTGCTGCTTTTATGAGCAACCTTTAATGTTCCAGCCTTGTTAGAAAGCACAGCAGTGCCGGCAGTATGGTGTTCCTACTTGCTCACATGCATCAATTGTGCTACTACCCAGTAACAAACCAAAAAAATATATATTGAACAAATTTCACAACTTCAAAACCCCTCAGCATATATCCTGGCCAGTGAAACTAAATGAAACAGGAAACTGAAGAAAATGACTACATTGTGTAATATCTTTTTATCTAGGTGTGACAGTACAACCGAGCAGAAAGACCCACCACTGTCTTCACTGAAGCCTTCGTGGCTCAGCTTGCGCAGGCGCTCAAAGCCCTGGTTGAGGCTTCGCATTTTTTCCTTCAGGTCCACGTGCTTCTGGTGAAGGACGTTTTCCTTGAAGTCACCCTCCGAAGGAGAGATGACATTCTTGTGTATTTCTGAGGTGGTAGGAGAGGGAATGGAGAAAAATTAAACTGACATTGTACCAGGGTGCTTTGGTTATATGCAAAGTGAAGGGTTGGAGGTTTCCCAGAAGGGATGGATAACTAAAGCTGCATGACAGCTGACATTTGAGCTGAGGAAACAGACTTATTCTAAACACAGGCCTGAGCCTTAAGACCAGAAGGCTTGCAAGGGACACAGGAAGCTGATCTTTAAGGGTTACATTTGAGAATTAAAAATCTGCACTATGTGGATGAGGATCAGGGGTGGCCACCTTCTGTCCTGCTGATGGCATCCATTACAATATTGTACTCCTGGATCTTCTCCTTGTGGTGTTGAAATTCCCGCCGCAGACTCAGGAGCTCCTCCTCTGTGAATTTTCCAGATGACTTAGCCTGTAAAATGATCAACATTTGAGATAACCCTCCCCTTTCCCCTCCACCATCCTTACGGATGGATATTCACAGAGAAAGTGTCTTCCCTGCCATCAAACTACACAGAAAAATACTTAGAACTGCATACTTATGACAGCTTCAATTTCCTTTAGTTCAGTTTTCTAAAACGTATGACTGAACTACGCTAAATTAATGTTTGTGATTATTTTAGATTTACTTCAAAAGAATCAGCATACATGATATTAACTATTCACTTCTACATTATGGGCTATGTATTTCTGCATGGGTAAATTACATCTGTCCTATTAAAATGTTATTAATTACCAAAAGCATCATTGAGCTTTATAGATTATATACATTGCTGCCACTGTAAACTGCCATGGCCAAAAGTAAAGGTGCAGCAAAATAAATACATATATGAAGTAAAAAATATCGAGCCATCTGCACATCATGCATTAGGCTTGCTGTCTGAAAGCAGGTGCCACACAAACATCAGATTTAAAATCTTGGTCCAATCTACAGTTAAATGGGGAAAGCAACACTATTTAAATCTTTAGCAACATTCCTTGACATAATTAGAAACTAAATCATAACATTTAACTTACCTGGCAGTAGAAAAAGCAGGCTTGTGTCTAGAAATTACTCAGATCAAACCTGCTAATTATACTGCATACAGGAACCCTCTTTGTTTCCTTTGTTTTAGACATACAGAACAATTAAGACTATGCACAAGCAAATTAAGATAATGCTTAGACTGCAGAAAATGAATATAGTAAAAGCACATCGAAATGAGATGAGTGGGGCCCAAAAAATTCAGTCAGGTAAAATGCGGCGTGCCTTATTGCAAGGTTAATGAAAAACAATGTTTTTCTATTTGTGTTCCAGTTACTGTATAAAAAGAATAAAAAGGTTTTATTTTATTTGTCTTCATTTATTAGATGTGTGGGGGAATTATTACAAAAAAAACTTACATGTGACATATGTATCGTGTATTAATATATTACTACCGTAACAACCTGCTTTGACTGTACCATCAGCAGTGTTACGACAAGGGGGCCTGAGAAACTGGACTGTGGGAACACAAGCTTTATTTGTCCCCAAAACACCAGCACTTGCAGAATGCAGCAACATACCTACCCCAAAGCTGTGGAACACCATCAACACAGAAATGGTAAACAGTCCCCTTATAACCCTCCACAACAGTCAGACAACTATTTACAAACATGCAGCAGTAGTGCGTTATGGGAGAAACAGCTCCCTGGCCACCGCTACAGTACTAATAATACTGATAGAAACTTTAACCAAAACTTACATCAACTTCTGTAAATCTCCTTACATTGGTCACCGTCAGAAGATGATGTCGGTGATGGGAAAGGGAGCAGGAGGACGGAGACCAATCATGGTATATCTGAATTCCTCTAATCACAGGATGTCTTTTCACAAAGTTTTACTGTATTTGCCCATGTCCAGCAGCGAGACCAGTGCGGGGGCAAAAAAATATTAGATGAAATACATTATCTGCAACCCATAAAAACAAACCAGTAGTGTAGCAACACCTACCTACTGGGAACTATTTAGACATCTGTAAATAGCCCAGTATTATAATTTCACCTTGTTCCAGAGTTTGTCCAGTCGGGGGTCATCAAATGTATCCCCTTCTTGTCTGTCGTGGTCCTTAAGGTTATTTGTTTCGAGATGCCTGGTGTCCTTCTTCCCGTCCATTCCGTATTTGGCAAGAATTACTGAAGAGACAGGTTAATGTTGAACTGTATTGCCAGATGTGCTGAGAAGACAAAATTCTGTGCTATGTGTTGAAACTCACGATGACACAAGCTTCTGCTTTAGAACAACAACTCAGAGAGAATAAAAAAAAAACTGCTCACTGTTAAAGCTTCGTCTGAGCTTGGCCTCCTTCTCCCCGTTCTCATCCAGACCTTCTGCCTTCAGCTTCTTCCACTGGAGCTCATCCTTCTCTTGGATCTTCAGATCACTGTGGAGCTCTGCCTGCCTCACTGGAGGCAACTGCATCTGTGGAAAACACAGCGACGTGACCCAGATGGGTCTACGTCTCCAATGGCCCAGTGTACACCCCCCTGGTGGCTTTGGCCACTTTACACTTCAAACACAGAAGCTGGTTGAAATTCTGCCACCATTCTCTCTTCACAGACTTTGTACTGCGACCCTGCATGGTTTCTTTCACATTTACATCTTAAAAAGGCATATAGCATAAAACATTTAGTGAGCGCAAGACCAAAACTTACTGCCAATGCAGGACATATCTTGAAATTACACAGTATTGCTACATATAACTAATATTTCCAAATACCCTCCTAGGCATGATTTTATTTTTTTAGTTGATGTTTTGGTCAAGCACAATTTACTGTTTCAGGATTGTCAAATACTGTGGTGCTTTGGGAGGTTAGCAGTCATACAATAAAACTTGTAGATGGAACAAGAGTACTACATGGAACACAGTGTAAACTATTAGACATAAAAGTAAGCACCATCATGAAACTTCAAAACCAAAAAGTAACAAATGAAACAATTACTGTAATAAACCATTTACAGTTCAACTATATGGAAATCACAGATATAAATGCTAAAGAGAAAATTTATTTTAAACACGAGGAAAATCAGGTAGTAAATTTTATAGACTACAAATATTTTACATAAGCTGTCTAATGGTATAAACCAATGGTACAGGTAATTTAGTGAAACTTTACAAATCGTTATTTAATTGACTGAATGATCTGTTCCTGTATACAGACTGGTGTTATAAATCAATTAAGGATTTAATAAATAGATTATGGAATGTTGTATAATTACATAAAAGATTTAGCCACTGTTTTAGGTCAGCTTTTAAATTTATAGACGACTTATGGACTTTTATGAATCAATACAGGAGCGTTTTATGCAATTTTAGAGGTAATTTTTCCAAAGTGGAAAGGGGGGATCGGAGGAAGGGAGTCTGGACCCCACACTGTGCAGTGGTCTTTCTCCAAGAATATTAACGTTGCGTAAACCACAACTTGTAACTGAAAATAAAGAGAATGGGACGTTGTAGAATTGCACAAATCCGTTGTGGACCTTTATAGCAGCTCTGTTTTGTTTTACGTATCAACTGACTTGTGCGTGTGTGCCTCCCGTGCAGCTGCTTTTACCTGCAAGAGGTAATCTGTGTAGATCGATAACTACGGGTTAAAACGCAAACTAGCTTCTTCATACACTTAAAGAGGCACTAAAGACGTACTTACCCGGAGCGCTTTCTCCCACACCTGGTTCAGTTTGGCGATTCTGAACTCCACCGTCTTTTTCTCAGTTGTCTCAGGCTCATTCATTTCCCTGGAATATTTACTTCCTGTTACCCCATAACTCAAGCATGAAATTAGCGCCACATACAGCCAGTAGACCTTCATATTTTCGTACGGTATAGATGTATTAGTGTAAGGAAAAAAACGCCAAAAAGTTAGTACTGTATTGTAAAGTGTTTAGCTAGCGCAGCAGCTATGTTAGACACCAAGTCATGTGTCTCTTGAAGACGCGCTTTAAAGAGACAGAGGCGACTGCAAATGGGATTTGTAGTTTAGTCTGTCTTTTCGTGGGGTTAGTGTTCTAGAATTGGGAGCTCCGTTTTACACTACGAGTCCCATAAGCCCTTGAAGTACCGTTTCCTGGTTACAGCGGCTACACAACGCTTGAACAAATGAGCATCATCCACGACGAAACGGACGTAGAAACGTTTAGGAGGCGCAAACAGGCAATGATAGCTCTTTGCCTGATACTGAGAGTATTTAAAAAAAAATTATTCCCTTTGATTTGAGTAAATCTAAAGTGTTTTTTTGTTTGTTTTAAATTAACACCCTTCATAAAATAGTCGCATGAAAGCGCTTAATTTGAGATGACGCGAAATTATTAAAAGACTTTAAACCATTAATAATCAAAACATCCTCATAAATTAAAAACAACATTACAGCTGATACTACTGAGCTGTATTATAACTGCATGGCGTCTATGGCACCTGTAATGGTAATAAGTAAAGATTAAAAGCTCAACATTTTGTTTCTGAAAAGTCTGCACTTGTGTGTGGTGGTTTATGATAATGTCAGTAATAGTATAATATATTGTTCACTATCATTCTGAATACGAATAAGATAATACAGTAATTCATTTGGTTGCTTTAGTGTCTGAACCTTGAAAACAACATGAAACCACACACACACACACACACACACACACACACACACACAAAGAGCAATCAATTTAGAATTATAAAAAATCTGAATAACTTGACCTTGACCACGGGTGAACATGCAATCTCCACACAAAACCAGGGACTCAAATCCACACCCCTGGATCTCTGAAAATCTTTGTACTCGAGCAGTAATTTTTCATGCAAAGATGAAACAAGTTATAAAAGTATTAATGATGATGAAGTCTTAATTATCAGTCTTTTATCTGCCTATTTTACAGACTAAAAAGTGTTGTTATATCAATACTTCTTTAAAAATATTGATTTCTGTTCATTTAGCACTTTTGTTTCCATGGAACAGTAACAGAAGTCCGTAGTCTCCTTGTTGCTGAGTTCAGCAACAGCATCAGCACACTCCTCCAAGTGCACACAGAACGCAACTGTAGCCAAGCAACTGGGTGCTAAACACTGTGGCCGTGATCGCTCAGCACCTTGGCTGAACTCCCCATGCGTCCAGATTTTCCATTAGAGCATTGTGGTGGCTGTGCACAGAGCTCCACCTGACAGAGGGAAGGAGCCAAGAGTACAGTGTCATTCTGCATCTACCACCTGGCTGCTCAACACTTGACCTTCCTTTACTGGAGGTAAAATGCACAGCAGTGGCCACCCACCCGATTTTCAGCCATTTCCACTGACACAATTTGTGAATTCACAAAACCCAAATTTTTAGACTGTGAATTAATTTGGCTTTAATTTAAACTTTTTCATTTTGGGATATTCTTTCATGAATTCTAAAAATTGAATTGAAAGGTGAACTTTTGACGACTTTTAATCTTAGATATTTACAACAGTGTTGCTTTAGATTTAATTTATTGCTCTTGGTAAACATTTTCATAAATCATATTCATTTTTTCAAATCTCAGATTCAGTATTTAAAAAAAAATCCAATTCATCACAGAATATGTATTGAATAGTTTTTTGATAAATTGCATTCTTTGTCTTTGTATTGGATACACACACAAAGAAGCCCTGCTGCCTGCAATTTCCAGTGTTTGTTGCAGTAACTTGTTAAAAGACATCACACAGCATACACACTGACAGGGAACTACAGGCACTTAAATCTGAAAGGATAATTCTAGGGTATAAACCAAATTCACTTTATGAACACCGTCACATTTTTACTGCATCCCGTAAGAACAGTTGCCTCTCAAATTATTTAGGAATTTTTGACTTGGAAACTGGTACCATTGCACAGCTTTGGAGGGTTCAAGATTCTTAAAAGGCTTAATGGTGCTCTCACTTTCAAAGTTTTTTTATGCACAGGAAGTCCTGGGGCTGTAACAGAATTTAGAAAGTTAATTGGATAATGTATTTCGTCATCTTGATTTGACACTGTGTCAAAACACTACCTCCTGTGCATAAAATGGGATAAGTATGACACTATTAATTAAAGCTGCTTGCTCATTTGTTGGGGTCAAAATGGTATGCTGACATAGCCAAGAGCTGGATTTGTGTCCAATTTCTTCAATCTCAGGATAAAAATTAGACATTAAGTCTTCAACAGAAGATACCACTGTGTGAAGAGCATTAGAGCATTACTGTATTTCGCTTTCTTTCAAAGTGCCATTCCCTACATTGAGCAATATTTCCATGAACTCCTGGCAAACTTGCTTTAATTTTTAGAAAATTAAAGTTTTTTTTCACCAGAGCCCAAAGCATTGAACATTTAAATAAGGTATTTATTTCGTTTGCTCTCATGTCATTTTGGATGATTTGCAATATTTGGTGAAAGTCACCAAAAAAAACCAAATGTTCCCCTCAACCCCCCCCCCCCATGCAAAGTAAACCATTTGAATGGCATATAGCATATATTCTAGCCAAGGCTTACCTAAAACTAAATTCTATATTTAATTTAGTTGTTTTCACCTGATGCTGGAACAGACAGACAGATGGACTGACAACAAGTCTGTAATTTGTTTTAAATATCACCATTTAATGTGAAACACAATAAAACAAATATAGCCGAAAAACTCACAAATCTAATCTAATCACAAATTTATTTTTAAGAGTTAGGAATTGAAGGACTCAGATCAGTTGCTACTTCCTGCTTATGGAAGTTACACTCAGGTGGCCTGGCATAGATTCCTTTATGGTCTGGTATCAAGTGGGAATATAGTTAGCAGGGGGTCTTTGCAATGTGTACGTTTACTACCAGGATATCATAGATATGTATCTGACATTAGCAGTTCTTGACAACTGGTTTGTTCATTTTAGGGAAGTGTCAGTGATGTTAAATTAATATCAAAGATCCGATGGACTATCAATCAAGGTGTAGTTCTGTGGTAACTATGCTAAAATGAATTCCTTGGTCCCTAAAGATCATTCGAGTATGCTTCTGGTGTGAGATGTTAACAGATCTGTCCCTCACCTATGCAATTGGTGGTATGAAAGTTCTGGCTAAAGCATGTACTTTCTGGTCTCCTTGTGTTTCCATGGCATTTTGTAGTACCCTTAAGCAGGATATTTACCCTGAGTTGCTCCAGTAACAATTACCCAGACATATGAATAGGCAATCTTAGTACTGTAAGTTACTTCAAAGAAAATGTAAACTAAATAAATAAATGGAAATGTAATATAATACATTAAGCTTTATAAGCAAGGACCCTGCTGCTGGGTATTTAGTTGAAATTTCATTTAAAAATGTCCATCTGTATACATGGGTGACATAAAAGCTGAGAATTTTGAGAACTGAAAGGTTCTGAAGATGTAAGCAGCTTGTAGTGTAGTTCACATACATTTACTTCTGCCTCTCACTATAACACACATAAGAACCTGTCCAGAGACTGCCTTGTACCAGATGGAAAGGTCTACACCAAGGATCCAGAGGTCATCTGGATCTGCCATCTCTAATACTACTTGCCCATTTCCAGAGAATCTGGGCTGAGAAAGATAAGCTATTGAGGTCAGGGAGGAAAGTGTTCATGTCCGAGGAGGAGGTACTGCAGACATGCTGTCAAACCAATATTGGAGGTGCTGGCAGCAGAGGTGGAACACTGAGAGACTGTGGGTGCCACTGCTGCTGTACCTGAGTTTTTTTGACATCAGCAGCCAAACAAATACATGTTTAATCCTTACCAGACATCATAATGTTTGCATTTCTACCCCACTCATGCAGTCTCAGTTAAACTCCCTACAGGTCATCAGGTGTCCCAATGTGACTGAAGAATTTGGGGAACACAGGCATTGATGCCTTTCAATCAGATATGTTTTAGGGGAATCCTCACTTTTGATCATAAGGGAAAAACCCGTGTGACAGTCTGCTGCCATGTGGTCAGCCATGGCCTATAGTCATCACAGATGCTCATCACCCTGCAGAGGAGTGTGAAGCCTTCAGTCCTTGACAGTGTAGTCAATTTTCAGCTGATAAAAATGCCCGAGAGACAATCTAACCTTGAATAACTTGGGTCTCTCATCACCTCAAGAATAGCTGATAAAATCAGCAAAAAGTAATTTGAAATCTCATATTTCCCTCATCATTTACACCTCACAAAAAAGGTGTTCCTCTTTTCATGACAGATACTGGTTTGCAGCTGTGATTATGGCTGCTGGGTGATCAGATGAATACATGTTCTAACCTGTTGTTAGAGTGATTATATGAGGTTTAGTGTGCTAACCATCATTCTACAAAGAACAGGTTCCTCACAACACTTCTGCTCTGGGTTCAAATGGGGTTTCATTCCAGCTCAGTCTGTATGGAGTTTGCAGTTTCTTCCCATGTTTGTGTCGGTTTCCTTCCATTGAGTTTCTCTTACAGTTTAAAGACATGTTTCTGGTGAACTGGTAACTCTAAATTGCCCTGTGTGTGTGCATGTGTGTGTGTGCATATGCATGTACATTGTACATGAGTGTTGGTAATTGCCTTGTGATGGACTGGGTCCCATGCAGGTTGTACTCTGTTTCATGCTCTTTGCCTTGTGGATAGACCATCACGACCTTGCACTGGACAAACAGTTATTGATGCTGATGGATGGATGGATAGATAGATGGATGGATTGTTAGAGTTCCTAAAAGTTTAACCTTTGTTGTATTGGCTTTGAAGTGATTACCCATATATATGTAAAGAGAAGTGACGTGTGTCTTCAGAAAACATGCAGTTAGAAAACATTGTATCACAACATTTTCAACTGATTTAAAGTCTCGATTGAAGGAATGAAATTTTCCCTTAGTACAGAAACTCTGAATACACCCTGAAGCCTTCCACACAAGTACTGGATCAACTTCTGGGCTACTCTTTGAATGTTTTGGATGTCCAAAACAAAATGTAAAGTGACCAGCTGGTGAGATTGTTTGTGCTGTAGCTTTAGGCACCCACACCTGGCACCGAGCATCATTTACTGTCTGTCTCCCTGAGGAGCAGGAGAAGGTTGCACAGTTGATCGAACTGTGCCATTTCCTTTTAATCCAAGACATGGGTAAATTTAAAGTGCAGTTCTGACAAAAAATGGGAGTGTTTGTGTGCTTGTGCATGAGGGAAGAGTCTGGTAATGCTGCAGATCAGTAGCCAATGAAACGGACCCCTCTGTGTCATAGTATTTGGTTCAAATGCTGTCTAAAAAGCCCCTTTTTCCTATTTCTTATGATTTATGGAATTTTTTCCAAAACTCTGAATACAGCATTTTTTACTTTGAAAATACCAAAGCCTTACAATTATTAATTAAAAAAATCTATAGTTTAGCACCAGAAATCTAAATAAGAAACTTACATCTTTCTTGTAAAATTAAGGATTCTATTTGAAAATGCAAATTTACATGTTTTTTGGATGGACTTAAAATAATAAATTATGAGTACAAAGTTAGACTGTGATAGGCAAAATGATCGGTGTAGTTTATGGGGTTCAGCAGTGAATACCTGAGTCAGAATCAACAGTGAAATATGGAACTTGAAACATTTGTGAACACATGAATGTCTTGTACCACATAATGAACTCACAAAGTTCTTAATGCTCTACTGGTCCTACTTAGACTGCTTTCTGATATTATTTGTGAAAAAAACAGAGAACCAGTTGACTTATAGGCCTGAAGTAGACCTTGGACATGCTTACTTGAGATGAAAACACACATTTTCCAGAGCTGCTGTAGAAGTTCAGATGCCCAGATCCCAGATCCCATACCTTCTTCCACATTTCACAATCTGAGCTTCATCAAATAGAATATAGTTATCATACCAAAAAAACAGCCTTAGCCAAATATGGAATACGCCGTTTTGATGCATTCCATCACCGTATATTTTTCCCAACTTGCATAATGTATAAACTCATTATTTGTGACATGGATAGACTCACTTACCCTCACTCACTATTGATAATCACTTGGCCTTTTGCAGGGTCAGATTGGTCTGGAGCCTATACAAGAAGCAGAGGGTGCCAAGCTAAGCCAAAAACTGCTAATGCTTAAAAATCAGTGATAATAATAATGTGTATTTTACAGCCTTATAAGATACTATTTTAAATGTATCCCACTGTCATTTTCACTCTGAAACATGGAAAGAAAATCAGTTACTGCTTTTTAGAAGAACATGTTCTATTTATTTTAGTTATTAAATTATAGTTTTATTAATTTTGGTTTGATGGCTTATTCAAAACGTTTACTTGTATTTCTGTAAAAGAAACTGTAAAAAAACACATAAAATTTAACTTTTGATTCCCACATTAATTTCGGACATGGAATTAAAATTTTTGAATAGCAATAATTATTATTATCATTTGTAAATGTGGACAAAATTTGAAACATCTGAGAATCTCCTTAATAAAAAGTTTTTTTTAAGTTTTTAAACTGAACGAACCATACATTTGTAATATTTCCCTCTTCTGTGAAAGAAACCAATTTATTTATGTAGCACAAAACTACATTTGTGAGATACTGTAATATGCTAATGCTACACAACTGTTTAAGCTTTCACTGTGCCTTTTTTTGCCAGTGTTGTGATAAATGTATTAGAGTGTACTGTGCTTTTTCAGCCCACTTGTCTATCTATAAACTCAGATTGGGTAAGTAAATGTTACGCTTCCATAAATAACAGCTAATCTGTTTAGCTGTTGGTAGTGCTTAGGGGAAACCTGTCAAGGCCTTGAGTGGTCATACTGTTTGAAAAAAAGACCTCATTGATCTCAGTCCAGGCATTATTATATTTTAGGCTATGTCATTCCACACAGAAAAAGTACACAGTGAAAACATGTAATCTTATGTAATCTCATGAGTGCAGTATCAGTAAAAACAGAACTGGATATTTTAGGAAAATAGTGTTTGTGGGAAATTTCCCATAGGATTTTTTTAAAAAAATGGCATTTTTTCACGTTTAATAGATTCACGTTTAATCACGTTTAATAGATTCTGCTATTCCATGTATGTACAGGTAGCAGCAGAGTCTGCATTTGTCATCTAAACTCAATTGGGAGTGGTTGAAGATGGAACCATTAACTGACAATGTGGACAACAGGGACCACATGGTTGGTGTGCTAGGCAAAATGGAAAAAGGAAGTAATGCATCGCAATCAGCAGCTACTAAATAAACAAAACACTTGAAATAGAAGAAAGTGCAGACAAGAGAGCCCTTCTCCACTCACAATTCCCAGACCGCAAGGCAGAGGTGACAACCAGCACGACTGCAATTTTATTTTAAGAAAAGAAGCATGCATCGTATAAAGGATGGATAAGACTGCCGCAAGGATGCCATTAATTATTTTTTTCATAGGTCTGTGGGCATACAAGGTAATTAAATCCTCTATAAGAATGTAACACAAGGTACTAACTCAAAGCACCAGATAAATTGTAGAAAACTTCATTAGGAGGATATTTTGGGATTTTCAATTTTGAAACATGAGATGTACAACTTAAATATATACAGACAGCAGACTCAGTTGCGAAGTTGACACGTTCCCTAAACAAGTTTGGTTCTTTGCAAAACAATGGCTTATTGGGAACATCCTGCAAAACTTCAGGTTTACCCTCAGACTGAAGACAGAAGGACTAAGGTTTTTCTGCTCTGCTTCTCCCAGTCCCTCTGCAGCCCTGGCTGTATGTCTATGTTTGAGTGATTTGGCTCCATTCAGGTTGCTCCTGATCAAACAGCCTGTTTTGGCTGCTCAGTCTCACTGTGCTTGAAAGGCTCAGCTCTGTTCCTTGTTACTGCAGGTGCTCAGGACACACACGCTGAGTTTGCAGATTACCTGATGGTACTAGAGCTCAACTTGAGCCATGGTTTGGCACCATGCTGGGGAGAGGAATGGATGGCTGGACTCTACTGCAGAGAGCTTCATCAAAGGCTAGTCAGGAAGAAAATGACATTAAGAAATTGATGAGGGGGGAGTAGACCAGGGAAGCTGACCAGGGGGTTGGGGGGAAGAGGAAATGACCACAGAAATACAGCACTGTATATTTCTAAGGATCCACAGACTGTAACTGACTATTTAAGAGTTACTATGTGTTGACATAACAATAATAATAACAATAATACAAAAAAAACAACACCGGTCTTTATTAGTTTTGATTAGCTTACAATTTTATCTTCAGTGAGCTTTACTTTACTCATTTATGCTTTTGGTTAATGAGTAGCACAGGTTAAGTAACTTGCTGTAGACTGCAACAGCAGAGCCACTCTTGGGATTTGAACCTTCAGGGTGCAAGGCCACTACCTATTTCATTTTCTCGCCTTGATAAAATCGAGAGCTTAGCTGAGATAAAATGTTTATATGTGGTATGAAAAAAAGTTTAATGTTGTTTGCAGAACATTCATTTCATTTGTAGGCTGCAGGGGAACTCTGTGAAATATGGGCTTGTAATTTTCTTTGAAAATGTGCACACTGAAAAGCACCATTTTTACAACATTTTTGGGCTCACAAGCATCTGCAGTATATTTTTCCATTCTGCATAACCCAAGACAGCCTCAGAAAAATCAGTTTTTTTAATGAGGCAGTGGCTATCATAACACTTGGAAATCATTTAACAAAAACACTTTTTTCTGCAGCTTGTAGCTCTCAATTATTACTTTTATGTAGTAAAGTCGCAAAATTAGCATTATTTCTGAATATTTGAATATAAATTCTCCCCCAGCTGTACTGTGATGCATGGTAATAAGTATAAATACTTATTCAGTTTAATTAATGGTAGCTTTAATCCTAACTGTAGCTGGAGCTATGGTGGGTGAACTTCGAGCAGATTGTTTACTGGATTGCTGAGGATTAAAAACACCCGTTTCCTCTAACCCCTAATGGCACCTTTGGATTGTTTTGTTGCTGAGGATCAGTTATGGATGCCAGTGTTGCATGGACAGTGACAGGGAACATTAAAGGGGAATTCTGTTTTCACACACTATTAGTTACATTTTTGGAAAGTGTCCATATGGCCCTGTTACACCATAGAACATTAAACTTTTCAACTGAAATAAAACTGCTACTGCATATAAAACTGCTTTTCCTGTTACAGGAATAGATTTTTTTTTAATTTGGATGTAGTTAGTAGATTTGCTTCATGGATACAGTACATGGAGAAAATCAAGGTGAGTTAGATACTGTATATCGTTGGTGATGAAGAATTGCATCTCAGTCTAATTTGCTGCTCCACATCTACATGTACATGAACAAGTGCTGCTCCTGCATAAAAGCTTTCTAATTTATTTGAAATGAGCACAGCTGCTAGACCCTCTAAAAGTCTAGATGAACGATCATTTAAGAGACGTAGTACATTTGCAGAACATGATTTGTGATTTGACAGCTGGTGTGGGAAGATTGGAAATTTGGGCCTTTTTGGTATTTGTGGAGTGTAGCAGAGGGACTGCAGCTTCTGACAGAACTCTTAATATCCTACCACTTTGTGATATGATTAATTAAAATGCATGAATTTAAACTAAAGAAAAAATGCTCAATTGAATGATAAGAGATCAGAATATATTAAATGCATAAGAGAAAGACTAAGGAATAGTCCTTTTTATTTTAAGCTGTAAAAATGACAAATGCTGTAGGTATTAGTGTGAATTATTCATCTCTGTTCAGCTGTACAAAGCTGTAGATCGGCTTTCAGGGTACAGATGCTCCAGGAATAACCCTGGATTTGCTTCACCTAATTATTGACCAATAAAGAGGTCCTTAGTCAGCTGAACAGAAAATGATATATTGCTGCAGGAGCTGTGAACTAGTTGCTAAAATGTACATGGGGACCCTCATTACCTAATCTGGAGAAGCTTGTTAACTACAGTGTTGTAGACATTAATAAATGTCCTAATTGTTACTGGGTACAGCATCCAGGGTCTATTTCATCCCATTCAGCACTGAAGGGACAAGGTTCACGCTATGGGCACCTCTTTCATCTCCTCAGAGGCTGAGAGTGTGGCAAGATGCTGTGAGCTGGAAGAACATTTATAATGAGGACAACGGTCATATTAGACCAGTCATCAAGAGGCTCCATGACCTGGCCTGTATGATGAGAGGGAGGTTGTGTCACTATTCTTTGAGTGTGGGCTACCCCAGGGAAGATTACTCATCACACATTGCAGCTGGACTGCAGGCAACAGGAGAGTGGGCATGCGTCTAGGTGTCCATGTGATGGAAAGTATGTGCAAGCGTGGGAGTGTTTTTGTATATGTGTAAGTGTATGCAAATCTGTGGAGAGCTTGGCAGAGTTTTTCACACTTGTGTGTATGCACACGTGCATGTATGCATATGCGTAGATTTAAATGGCAATGGAGAAAGCATGTGGGAAATGTCACATTGTGGAAATCAAAAAAATTGGACCAACTCTAGTTTTATAGGGTTTAAATAACCATATCTCCCCATTTTGAAACAAGACCTTCAGGTGTACAAGATTGTGTGAATGTGTGTATGTTTTTTGTGTGACTGTTTTATGTGTGTTTCTTTCTGACAGTCCGTGACTGTAGTTCCGTTGGTGACTCAGTGCTCGAAGCAGCACAGTTATTGTTTCTATCTGCTCATGCTGAATTACTTCACATGGAGAAATCCCTGTGGTACCTGCAAAGGAACAAGCAAAACACAAAGCCCAAATGTTTATTCTGGTTTGACGACAAACTTCAAGCACCATGACATTATTCACTTCCTGCCAAGTGTGAGAAATTCAAACAGCAACTGGAATATGATGGGCTGTGAACACAAAAAACTCACCTCTTCTCTGTCAGCAAAAAGCTCCAGAAACCATGTATTCTGTTGTGAAATAGAAGAAACAAAAGAAGAGTTAGCGACAATAGATATCATGTAATTATTATACAATCGTTTACATGATAAAAATTCCCACCCAAACTTCCAGTGAAGGACTTAGATTATAAGTCCAGAAATTCCACATTTTATTTTCTGCTGTATAAACCTCTGAAGTTTCAAAAAAAATTGAGAATATTAGTTAGAAATTTGGTCATCTTGCTTCCTTGTGTTGTCATAGTTTGTCATTCTTACCTTGCCAGAAAATTGCTATCATATAAACACTGCAGAATGTTCCAGAGATCAAGCAGATGCAAACTGCTGTTTTTCACCTGTAGATTTCTTTTGTCCCCAGAAAACATAGTGCTGTAATGGATATAATTAAGACCAATGATGTTTACAGATGAGGTGGAAGGACAGAAACCTGGGATATGAGGTAAATAGAAGTACGGTGCTGATAATGATCGTCTGCTGCTGAACATAATATCTTCGGGCAATGTGCACTATAACAAAGCAGAAAAAGGGCATCTGAGAACATTACAAGTTGGATGCAGTCATAAAGTGTGAGAGGAAATCAGCATTCATTAGGCACTTTGCCATCACAGGGCAATAGGTTCGATTTCAAATGTGCATGCAGTAGGAGATAATTCTGAAGTCTGATGTCGCCATGGAAATATATTGCAAATGTTTAACACAGCGGTGTGAGTGCAGAACCATTATTGCAGTATGAGAAACTGGCATTGGCATACAAGTCTCTGCAAGAGCTCGTACTCCAAAAGATGCCTTTTCTCTTTCAGAAACTTCGCAGTATCATGTTCACTGTGGGTGGAATCAATAATGTTAATAACAGAAGAAGAAGACTTGGGGAGCAGTACAAAGCCTGGCTGATCAGTGCCCCTGGGAGAGCAGATGGGAAGAGTACTAATAGAAATGATCACTGAGCACACAACCAGGTAGGGGTGCATAGGGTTAGTCGTGTGTTTCTGTGGTTCTACAAAGGCAAATGTGATCTGAATGTAATCTAGCTATATCTCCTATTGGATATGGGCTTTTTTGGTATTGTAACTATAAATCACAGTTTAAAAAATATAAAAAAATGAAGTAAATATCACAGCAGTCTATTTACGTAATCATTAGTTACTTTTATGCATTTAGCAGATGCTTTTCTCCAAGCTGACATGTATAGCTAGATACAGTACACTAAACCCTCTACAACCATTAACCTTTTCACACAGATGCAATATGGGAAATTTAGTTACTAGTTCACGTGAAACATGCTTTGGACTATGAGGGAAAAAAATAAGCTCACCTAAAAGAAACCCATGCAAACACAGGGAGAACATACAAACTCCACACAGAATGAAAGGATTTTGAACCTATGTTTGAAGCACCCATGTTACCCCACTAGTGTGCCATCCTACTAGATGGGGAAGCATTATGAGCCTACATGCTACTTAGTCATTACAGAAAGGAATGCTGGTTGTTGTGTGAAATATTTTGTGTGATGGTATTGTTGTAAAGTTCCAGGACTCTGTGGGCATAATTAAGACACAGATCTTTCCAAAGCAGGCCATCAATAGCTTCTGTGCCTTTTTAGGGACTATGCAAAGAAGTGTCCCAGAGGCTGGCTGTAAAATGAGGATGAATCGCAAAGCTGTCTCTGCTTTGAATCCTCGGTTCAAGGCTCTAGTGCTCTGTAAACTAAAGGGAAATGTTTCCCCTGCTCTGGGACTGAGGGCAGGCAGAGGAAACCTGATGTGTAGCACTGTGACAAACATTTGTGTCTCTCATGTTGTTTGTCCCAAAGTGCAGGAAACAGAAGGAAGGTACACATACAAGATTCACCATCTTGCAATCAATTCCTCTACCATTTGAGATGGATGCATCTCCCTGTGTTTCGCCTGCATTCATCAAGATGACAAAATCCTGCTCTTATATTTGCATCTTCCTGTTCTCTCCTCTCAGCCTAACTTACCTCATTTTTTATAAAAAAAAGTCTGTAACAACATGGAAGTGCAAAAAAATAAAACAGTGAAGGTTACAGGAAATGTAGTAACCATGTAAATAGTGTGTGGAAAATGCTCTTTAGATAAAATATCTCAATGACTTTTGACAAAAAAGCCTTTTAAAAGATTTTCTTAAAGTAAGATAACACTGTGTTGTCAGTTTATTAGGTACACATGTCAGTGCGTTGCACCTCCTTCAGCCTTCAGAACAGACTCAATTTTTTTGATGCAAAAGGAACCTGGATTATTCTGACCAGGCAATGTTTTTCCACTCCTTGACAGATGATTTATGCCACACTACACAGTCACATGAATTGTTGTAATGTACAATTTGACTGAAGGTGGTGGGTGTCCCTAATAAACTGGCAACTAGAGAATGGCAATTCCCCCCCCCCCCCCCCCCCCCCCATCAT
>UFQX01000237.1:288342-388367 GCA_900497675.1 Arapaima gigas | reverse complement strand
GGCAATTCCCCCCCCCCCCCCCCGACTCAACTCCACTCATAAACACATTGACACTGTAGTAGGATTTCACTGCATTCACCCCTGATGACAAGACACCGAGGCACAAGATAGCATAGTAGTTAAAGGCTTTTATTTATAATCTGAAGGCTGCTGGTCAAGACATAAACAGGAAGAATGTATGAAGCTGCAGTGAATGATGGACAGGGGTTAAGTACATATGTAGAAAACAAATTATATTAAATTGAGGAGCTCTAAGAGAATAACAGGTTACGATGATGTACTGTTGAGTTAGACGCTATGAATGAGAGCTGAAAAAACTTGACACACTAGTATAAGCAGTTTGATGTGTAAGGAACCCTGAATCATAAATACATCCCACACCATTATGGAAGAACCACAATATTTTTCTGCCCTTTTCAGCAAGGCACTGTAGATTGTGTCCATCATCTGAAGGCCTGGTGACTTGTCACATCATATCATACTATTTTAGTTCAAATTTGATGCTCCTTTTTTCATGCCCAAAATTGTGTACATAACTCTAGAAAAGCATTTCTGCTAAATCTTTCTTTTGCTGCAGTACTCCATTTTTTACTTTGAGGCAGTACCTTGTTCTGGCCCATTTCTTCACCTGTCTTTCAGGTGAACTAGTTCAACTTTTTGAGTTGAGTTTAATACACTGTCCTCACGCATTTGTTGAGATTTGGCATGTTGTTTGAGCTTTTCTTTGCCTCAGTTACAAGGCTTCTTCCCTTCCATCTCCATTCTCCTTCCCAGTCACGCTTTTCTTACAGCTCTTTAGTAGTTTGGGTGGATATTGCAATTCTGTCAAACCACAAATAGCTTGTTAATTGCTGATGTCTTTATTCTGCTGTGGTCAGTAGGACATCTGACTGCAGTATTTTTCCCTACATGTTGGTATAAAGTAATAGAAACATGCCGATTTTTTGCTAACTAAAAATTGCATCTGCTGCCTCCCTGCCGCCCCCCACAATGCAACGCAAGACTGGCACATTAGGTGCCCTAATCACTGTTTACTGTGAAGCTATGAAAACATTGTATGTGGACTTATTGCTATATTTTAGAAAAAAACAAGGATAATAAGGCAGAAAGCAAATGGTGCAATGTTTATTATAAGAGCTATATTCTACTAACATTATCAAGCTTATACAGTAATACGTAATGTGCAGTTTATACTGAAAATGTCAAAATAGACCTCCTTTGAGACTGGAGTCAGTACCTAAAACAAACATTTGGTGCAGGAGATAACAGAATCCCTTTATTCTTCCTGAGCTCCTACTACGTGATTAGAGTTATGAGTCATCTGCAACCAAAACATCTTAAATGTAAGGTATATATTAAAATCATTCATTTTTTCAGCAACTGGGGACAGATGTAAAAAGCAACAGGCAAATAGATATATTCACTCCATTCAGCAGTGACTGAACATCATATCATCATATTTTATATGTCTGTCACTTATTTAAGGCAGTTTATAATAGGAAGGACATTTTTCCTGCCTTCTTAAGTAGAAAGGGGAGCTGTATCACAAGACTTATGATAACTGGCTAATTGACTGAAGGTGTGAAGGAATCTTGTATCAGTAATTATACTACACATTTAAAATACATACATGTATCTCCTTTGGGTAGACTGCTGTTAAGTGTTTATGCATAATTTTTATATATTCCTCCTACCAGGCTGGTTTTGTTGCATAATGACTGTGATTTTTACCCATTTACTTTCAACAGTGCCATTTACATTTCCACAAAATGGGAGAAGAAAATTTTGCTGCAGTCTACAGGGAATGTAAATTGTTAGACTGCAGAAGAAGCAATGCCAGGTTGAGATGAGAGAAGGTTACTTGGAAACATTGGTTCACATAACAAGATTAGTCCCTCCTGTTAATATGTAGTATAATGTTGTAATTATGATGAATATGTTTTTTTCAGTGAGTAACTTTAACATGAGAAACCAGAATTTAATGAGCCACTCCCTATTAAAGCATACAGCCTATGCATGAATAAAGAACCAGGCTTAATCCATGTGTGTTCAATATGTACAAACAGTCAGCAAGCAATGCAAAGCAATGCATGGTGACACAGTGAAAGAAATGAGAGACAGCAAACAAAAATGGTATTGAATGAATATACTGAAAGCTTTTTTTCCAGACACATGGCTCAAAACACTTTTGACCGATTCAAGGATAGTTTTAATCTTATGCTGTATTGCTGATTTCCTAATACTTTTCTGAATGCAAGGTGGAGTCTGAATACTTCTGAATACTTCTCAGAGCGATTGCTCTCTGCAGATGAAGAAAGCTATGGTACCCGCTGCACAGTGACTGTGCAGTGTGTTACAAACTCCAGAGAGCACTACTTCTGGTTGTTTGGCTTAATTTTAATTTTAAGACAATCTTGCATAAAATGGGAACTTTACAAACATTATAAAGTGGGATCCTTTAGAATTTTTTCTGATTAAATAGTAGTGTTTAAACTGTACTGCTTCCTCATTGTCGCTAACAGATGGCCGGGAACTTGACCTGTACCATATTCTGGTTGTCTCTCTTAGTTGGGACACGGTCTGGCCCTCTTCTATCCTCTGAATGAATATTATTCTTATATTTTGACTGGTACAGGTAGTGTCAGTTTCTTCATTGCTTGGAGAGAATTTTGTCAGTGGTTGTTCACCGCAAGCAAATGTTTCATGTTTTGTCATAGGGGTGATGGGAGAAATATAACAGTTCTGCCCCCAGTCTCATTGATCAGCATCTTAGTAGTCTAATTAAAGAACAGATGCTTTTCCCACATGTGGCTTGTTGTGGGCCGTCTATGATGTGCCAAGCCTGTACCTTTGAGCAGGAGCTTGATGAGTGTTCACAGAGATCCCCAGGGGTTCCTTTGCAGCAATCTATTCTTGCTTCATGATCGCCAGTGTATGTGACACGTATTGTCTTGTAATAGTGGCTTCCGTGACATTTATTTGGAATTATTCAGTGGTACACATAAAAAGAATCTATGAACATCACCTGGAAATAGTCAGAAATGCCACAACAGGCCAGCTGTAAGAGTCACACAAACCGTTGCAGGACTGTGCCAATCAGCATGACCTAGATGTCTCCTTGGAAACTGCAATGACATTTCAGCAGGGAGCTGCTACCTGTCAGGTGCCACTGACATGTCTTCTGCAGGAACAGATGGGGGCAGATGGTGAGCCCACTGGGTGCTGCCTACTCACAGACCCCTCAGGCCTCAGGTACATCTTGTGGCCTGTGCCATTGGTCTGGAGGGGGCACGTGTTAGAAAGACAGAGGACTGGGGGGTCTTGCAGTCATCACTGTAGTACACACTTATGGGAAGAGTTGTGTGAAACCAGGAAATGAATATAAAGCCAAATGTATTTTTTCATCGTGACCCCAAGTCATTTGCTAGCATAAACATATAGCAGTTTGATGCAGAGTCATCACAGATGAAAAGGAAAATCACAGTGCAGGAACAATGTGAATTTTAAGCTCAAGATTTAAGAATTAAACTGCACTTTACGCTCTCGAATTTATTGATATGTAACCAAACTTGACATTTTACATTTCCTTACACTTTGAAACGCAGTCTTTCTTTCCAAATAGTATGGGTCCCAAAAACTGTAGTTTCACTTTTTGAATACAATGCCTGGTAAAAGCCAAGTTGTCAATAAGATGGCCAGAAACAATAATGGTTTCCCATTAATCTTCATCCGACTTATCCTAGTTAACTATAATGCAGCAAAGTATTAACTAGGGAAATCAATTTTTGCCTATTTCACCGTACTCACTTTATACTAAAAGCAAGAAGTAAAAATAAGCCAGTAATCTATTGCAGAAACTTTTCGTGATATAAATTAAAAAAATAAATTCAGTACAGCAAAAAACAAAATCGCCTTTGTAAAAATATCTGTGTGCTACATTTCAAATATTTTGATCTACAAATCATGCCACTGTTGTCTATAGCTTTTGCGGATTCTTTTACAGTTGATTAAGGTCTGTCATGGTACCTAGTAAATAAAGAACAACTTCACTGGTCCTTTTATAAAATAAGGGTAAAATCTGAATTATTGAATTAATAATGAACCCATGATGTAAGGCATGACCCAAGATGACTTAATGCAGTTATAATTTCATTTTTATTCCTAGAGCTGAATTTCTTCAAAAGGTTCGAAGCTACATTATATTGATTGAAAAGTAATGCAAGGGGAGGATTGAAAGGGGACAAAATCAAATGATGTCACTGTTGCCTGAAAATTTATGGAATTGTCTGAGCATTTGGGCGTCACAATTAATCAACCAGGAAAGGAAAACGCAATCTGCAAGAAAAATGCTATTTCAGACAAAGCTTGCTGCTTTGTAGTTTATAGTGGGTTCTTCTCACTTATTTATTTTTAAATGTGAATACCAAGTGCATCATGTCAGATGTCTTTTCACGGTGTACAGTTTCTACAGAGGTCTGGGAGAATCAGTACTGGAATCTGAAAACTGAACACAGAATTAAGTTATGTCAACAGCAATATAGCTGTCATGAAATCAGGAAAAAACAAGGCCATCTTAAGAAATTTTTTCCATGCAGTGTTATTAACATTAACATTCTGGATTGTGTTCTAACATTTGTATTCAGAATTGGAATGTCTCATACCAAAAATGAATCTGATTGACAGAACTGAATGTTGCAGATAATTCACATTTCTTCCTCTGATGCTGTAGATGTTGAACTGAGGTGCATTATGACACAATTCTCCAGTTAAAAACTGGGAAGACATGAAATTATTAAATGTATGTATGCAATGGGATTTAGTGACTCAATTAAGGAAACAACAGCACATTTTTCATAGGTTTTTGTCTGAAAAATGTGGGAAGTAACCGAGATTTTGCTGTTTGTTCATTTAAGCAAAGACCACATAAAAGGACACTGCAGTAGCATGAATAATGTTAGAAAAGAAGAAACTCATTTTTACTTTATATAATTTCACATTTCATTAAGTTACAACAGCAACAATAGATGGATAGATAGATAGATACATACATACATGCATACATGCATGCATACAAATATTCTTGTAGGAGAGCTTTGTTTTTTATGCAGTGCAGACACTCAAGTCTCATTCTAGTGATACTGCTTCAAATCACTGTAGCAAGAAACAAATGGAAGGTTTGGATGCCATCAACATGCTGCTTAGACAACAACATCAACAAAACCCAGAGAAAGAAGCAAAACACATTTAAAAGGCTTTCCCCTAGGGTCATTGTCTTATTCTGGAGGATTAAAGGAGCCAAATTAAATTAATGTAGACTCACAGAACACAGCATAACAAATTCATGTGTCTGGAAGAACAAAGAGGATACACTACTAACAGGCTACACTCTATTAACAAGCGTATTTCAACATGGGAATTATAATTAATAATAATTAATGACTATGATTAAGTCATCACACTAGATAGTCTATTTCTATGAAGGACGCTGGAGATGCACTGGGTGGACATTTTTCCTTCATTTTTGCTTTTAATTCTTTATCAGTATTTCTAATTTATGTATAATCAGCAACTTGTTTATTGTTCTTGGTCCTGTAGAAAAGCCCGTGAAACTCAGCTGCATTAAAGTTTGCTGGGGCTGTTCAGACTACAGATAATGTGAATGACAGTGGCCCTCCCATTAAGCTTTTTCATCATTTGCTAAACTGCAGTGAATGTCCATTTTTCTTGGAGCAAAATGGTATTAAGTGTTACAGTTTGATATGGGTCAGACAGGCTGAATGGTGAAGTATCCTTGTTTACACTTAGCGTCACCTAGGGACATCAAGGAGTTGCCACACCCTTGCTTCTGCAAGGGCAGAAACAACTGACGGCTAAAAAAGTGTTAAGGGATGTGCTTTTCATTCCTTCATACTGGAACAAGTGGAAAAAACTAATCCAATATCACTTTTTGTTAAAAAATGCATATGCAGTACTGTGCAAAAGTCTTAGGCACCTGTGAGAAAAATGCTATAAAGCAAGGATGGTTCCAAAAATAACGCCATGAATACTTATTAATCAATAAACCTTCTAAAAAGTGCAGTGGACAAAAAAACCTCAATCAAATCAATATTTGGTGGGACCACCCTTTGCCTTTAAAACACCATCAAATCTTTTATGCAAACTTGCATGCAGTTTAAGGTAGAAGTTGGTAGGTTCTTCCAAACATTTTGAGGAACTGGCCACAGTTCTTCTGCAGACTTTGTCTCTGCATGTCCTCCCAGACTGACTTGATCATGTTGAGATCAGGGCTCTGTGGGGACCATACCATCTGTTGCAGGATTCCTTCTTTTTGCTCAAGATAGTTCTGTATGACTGAGATTGGGTGTTTGAGGTCATTCTCAGGCTGCACAATGAATTTGGGACCAATCAGAAACCTCTCTGACGGTAGATAAGAATCTACCTGTACTTCTCAACAGACATTGAAGTTGCATGCCTAAGACATTGGCACAGTACTGTATATGTATATGTATATGCATAGATAACTACCTTATTTTCTTCTTTTTGGCCGGAATTATGTATCCATCCATCCATCCTTCCATCGATCCATCCATCCATTTTAGGTCAATCAACCAAACAGAAATACTGAAAATAATTGGTAAAAATGAACAGAACTTTGTTGGTTCACAACAGCTAATATTTATCAAATTTTAGAAACCTGTTCATTTAACACTTGTCATATGATGTTTAAATGATGACCTTTTTGGCATAACATGTTTAGAACTGCAACAGAAAGCAAATATCACACGAAGACAAATGTGTAAACTGCCTAGCGTTGCAGCGTCATATATATAAAACATTCAGCTTATACAATAGAGTACAATTTTGCATAAATTCTTAACAAATTTCATTAAAATTCTTTTTCCTATTACTTATAGGGATTGTGAAATAGGTTCCATCTTTTTTAGGAGTTCCAACCTGCTTTATCACTATCAGGGGTGGCTCCTGAACTGTCTTTACCCTGACTGAGAAATGGCGACAGTAATTCAGTGGGTCCTGAAACTTCAGAGCTTTCTGACACAATCGATTTACCTCTTGGAGTCTTTGGCATTCAAAGTAGCGTTGTGCCTTTTCAGAGAATAAATTGAGGGTGATGGGACTGTCATGAAGGCTTGGAAAAGGGAGGGCAACATGGGCCCAGCGGCTGACCTGCTTGTACCCAGGAACACGTGCAATTGTTCTGGCACTAGAACTGGGTTGGAAATGTCACTTAATTACCTAAAATTACATCTCAAATCCCAAAAAGTATTATAATCCAGAATCATTTATTCTGGTGTTACTCATTCAGAAGAGTGCTATATAAAAATAAATTGAATTGAATTGAATTGAATTGAACTGAATTGAAAATATTTTATAGCCTATATAAGAGATGCTGTAAATCTTGCTTTTTGCTGATTATGTTGGTTTAGTGTATATATTAAATTAACTCATGCAACAACAGACATATATTCAGTATTATGTTATTACCGATGTGCTCCAACTCTGAAAAGGAAGTGAACTTGAAATTGCCTTGCCTAAAGGGGACCTGAAGGTCACTAAGCTAAAACATTCCAAAATTGAAAAAGAAGTATATTTTTTCTGAATTGGACCTCTTATTCACTAGCTGCAAACTTCTCAATGGTGTCCTGTCTCCAGGAAATGGAAAAAGAATGAGGATAGTGCAAAGGTGCTAGAGGGAATGTGTATGAATGTGTGACACCTTTTACAAAATAGATTTTAAAGTTCTATTGAAAGAGCACACTAGTTATACAATGACCATCAAATCCCATCTGTCACTTCTTGTACTGCAGACCACTAGCTATCAGCATAAGAAGAACCGGCTGTGTGACAAAAGGAATTTGGTGAAATGCGCATTTATCTAAAAAAAACTACCATAGGCCTTGTGTAAAAGAAATTGAAATAACCATTTCCATTTGTTACAGTACAAAAAAACTAAAGAAAATCAATCCAAAGTGAAAGCAATGGATAAGTGTAGCTCTTCAGTGAAATTTACTATTACAAAGCAATATAAGAAATAGGTTTCTGTAGGTCAAATTCAGTCAGAAATCAACTAATCATTTTCAGCAGTGGACATACAGCCATCAAACAATTTATTTTCACTTTTCCTTTCTTCTGACATTGGAGAAAGTTTTGGAGACTCCCAGCTTTTCCAACACTGTACTTTTTTTACTTTTTATGGTAGCCTTTGGAAAAAACCAAGTGTTTTCGAAAGAACTCAAAGTTTGAGCATGTATTAGGCAACATTATTTCTGAAGTAGGTGAACGAATCAAAAAGAATTACTGTATGTGTTATACACTAATGAACACTATCGATAAGGACAAACAATTTCAAGGAGAAGAATACGAAACATTTGCAGTACTTAGGTGCATGTCTAAGTAAATAAGTTGAATAACCAACACTTCCTACTCCCATGGCCAGTGTTATGTTACATGTGGATTTGAAATCTTTGTCATCCAACAACTGATGAAGCAACTAGTGAAGGAGAGTTGACTTCTTTCTGTGCTTGTAAATTTACTTCAGAAAGGAATTACTTCTGGGCTGAGATCCAGGTCAAGTTATGCTTGATTCACTCGGCACTAATAGTCTCTCTGCACACTGAGTTCAAAGTGATTTATTCTGCATTGGTTTAATCCATTTTCATTTTCTTGTTTTTATCGAAATGATCCAGTTTGCTTCATACATCATGGCTGCGATGGCCTACAGCTGGGCAGTTGTTAAATAAAGGTTGATGGAGTGTGATTGTGAGCCTCCAGTTGATGTATTTATTTGAGCTTCTCCCAGAGATCCGCGCCAGTGCCTACAGTCCACCCCTTTACCCCTAGAGTTTTTAAAAGCTGATGAAATAAGAAGTCAGTCTCCAGACGTGAAAAAATGACACTGACATTGTTAGAGATGGAAAAGATGGCAAAGATAGTACCCACAGAGAAGATCAGAGACCAAAAAGAGAGTAGTGCTACAAGGCAAGTATACCAGCAGGTCGCACAGTTGTTAGGGATTTGTAATATTAATGTACCATGTGGACCACTAATGTAGTAGTACTGAGCAAAGTACTTAATTTACACTGTTAGAAATAACATACACTAAAAATGTATACATTTTTTAAATTTTGTATAAAAGTGTAGCCTAAATATGAGACAGAAGGCAAGGAACATTTGGGTCCAGTCATGTGCTCAATAGCATATTTTTTATTCCCTACGAATGATTAGTTTTGTTTTCATTTCTCTGTCCCTGGATAGCTGATTGAGATTTAAAAACTCGCAAACATGCATTGGTGAAAGGGCACAACTTTAGGTCCCCGATCAAAATGAATTCAAACGTCATTTCAAAGGCCCTCAGGTTTGAGCTAGTTTGAAGGGGCACTGATCTGATTAATCCTACATCTTCGAGGGGAGATGCAGTTGCACATCCTACAGACCCTTTGACATTTATCAGACACAGCTCTCTGAATCAGAGGACGTGTTATAGCCTTTCATGTGTTACCTTCTCCTGCTGGTGCTGCTCTGTCTTTCAAGTACGGCCTTGACATGTATACCGATCCAGGCTGCATTGGAATTCCTGATGCTTCATTCCTGATCATGAGCACAAAGAGAACTTATGTAAAGATGAAGTGATGTGTAGGCCTTGGTGCTGCTTCTCCTGTCCTTTTGTTTGATGTATAATCTAAAACCTACTTTGCATGTATCAACTCATCCTATTAAAATATAACATATGATTGACACCCAATTTTGAAAACAGAAAGGAGCACGAGGTGAGATATGTAATCTAAAATAGAATTGCATATGTGATTCATTGAAGAACCTTCAATGAATTTGTTTCATGAGTTTCTCAAAAGCAGCATATAATAACAGCCAAGGAAAAGTAGTCTTTATCCCTAGAAGGGTGAAGGGGAACTGCAGAAAATGTACTTTTCCCCTCCAGTATGTATTATCCTTTCTAGGCAAGCAATGTGTGATCTTTTCCTATAAAATTAAATTTAATATATGTGCAGCACTCAGTGAGTGTACTACTTCTGGCAGTGAATTTTACACCTTTCTGGCCCCGTAGAATCCAGTGGCTCATTACTGATTAGTCATTTGGAGAACTATACCTTATGGGGTTGGGTTCTGACGTGAGTGGAAGCTGATCAGTGTGACTACGGGGAGTACAGAGTTGAGGGGTCCAGTACAAACCACATGGCCAAGTTTGTTTCTTCACATTACGCATGTATGAACCTTCAACTGCACTGACTTTGGGATCTTTGGAGAAGATGTGAGGCACATGTAGTGGAGGTGTATTGGTTGGAGCCACTGTCTTGTAAACATAATCAGCAAGCACTTTGGCTTGAATTCCTCCTCTTGTTGTGTTATCTTTGAAAACTGTACTAACCCTCAATTACCTCAGTATAAATGACTAAGATATATATGTAAATGAGCAAATCACTGTATTTTCCTTTAGAGAAAAGTCTCAGCTAAATAAACATAAGTTTACTTTACCTCACCCAGTTTCAGTGACTTTACTATGATCTTTGGGAACACTTCTTCAGCATGTCATAGGCTTGTTTTCTAATAGGTAAGTGAAATATTGCACAAAACATTGCATAAAACATTTCAGAATGGGATTTCAGCAGGGGGCTTTAAATCTTTTCATGATCCTGCCCTACCCTGCATGCTTCTCCTGGCCTGAAAGCCCATTTCTACCCATCCTCGGGATGAACACGCCACAGGGAAATCTTTGCAGAACTACAAAGCCGTAAACACTAAATAGACTGTAACTGTTTAATGCCATTTGTTAAGCACTGTCTGTTTGAAGCCTTGATGATGCGCAGGCAAGCAGAGCAGTTGCACATGCTGCCTAGGGTGTTATTCTCTACCTACCAAATCCAGCGGTTCCACAATAACAGCCTTTGTGCTGGAATGACAACACATCTGTGCTTAGGTGCCTCCTTTGTCAGCGAAAGCCATTTTGGGAGATTTTTTCACAAGTGAGATCTCTGACAGACTGTTTCACCACTATAATTTTGCAAACAAACACATCACTGTGCCGATTTACCTGTGAGCACCAATTTCTGATGCCGAGGACTTAATCACTATATTAACAAATGACTTGTTTTCAGCAACAAATGCACTGCAGTGTGCATTCTGTACTTTCAATCAGTGCTGCTTGAATGTACCTTTTGGGTTTGTAGGAGGTATTCAGAACCAGTTTTTCCATGTTATTTATTTTTCTTTTTAGTTTGGTATACGAAGGAATATATAAACCACTGTCATTTCGTGACTCACTGAGAGACAAAAATCTGTCCAAGGCAGAGAGAAGAGTTATTAATTACATGTGGTAGAACAAAAGAATGGTTGACAAGTTGACATGTTTAAAACCGTGTCATCTGTTTCCAGCAACTGAGGCACAGTTTGAGGAAAGCTTGAATATTCAGTCCAAGTGTCAATTCTCCAGTTCTGTCAGTTGACGGACAAGGGAAGTAACACTGTCAGCTCAGTGGTCTGGTGCACCAAGCCAGGCATTTTCACCTTTGGAGGATGTGCCATGCCTCATCGTGGTGGCATTTCAACATTTGCAGTAGTGAAGTTTAAGTATGCTTAACACCCTGGGAGCACAAGCAGGTCACCTAATGAGCTACAGCAGTAGGCTTCAGCTGCTCCCACATCTGTTCAGAAGATAAAATATTAGCTGATCCATGTGGGTCCTGACATGCCTGCATGATTTGACAATGAGGTAAAAAAAAAAAAACTGAAAAATTTAAGTAGCACTTTCTCAACAATAAGTCGAATAATTTGATATGTTGTCTAGGTAGAAAATTTTATTCAAGGGTTCATCAGACTGTGCTCTCCCAAGACTTGCACTGTCAGCCCTTTTTCATACAGAAAATTCATTTTAGACACTGACGATTTAAAAATTCTTCAACATCTGCAGCTTCCTGCTGAAAGCAAAGGCAACATTTTCAGTGCTGATTCACACCTCCACAAACAAACCCATCAGTGACGCAATTGCAATTAATGTTGAGTTTGTCCCCCATCCGCTCTCGCATGGAGGGTTATCATTAACGTGAGCTCCGGGAAACAGACATTCGGATCTATTAGCCTGCCCTTTCATGGTGTTTTATTACAGCCTGCGTTAACAGTTGTCAACTGTGCTTTAGAAAGCTCAGACTCCCTTAGTCATTTGTCCCTGCACTTGTTAAAATGGCTAAAAATACCTTAAAGAGCAAACTAAAAAAAATATTTTGATGCTGACTATTCATTCATTATTTTAATGTTCACAAGAAATAGACTAAACTCATAAACTAAGAGAAATCAATACATGCTGGAGGTAGTTCTGGTATGTTTTATTACTTTCTACTAGCTGATAATAACGGAGGTACTTCAGCATAGTTGTGATAAATTCATTTCTAAATCAAATAGGAATAAACTGAATTATGGCCGTGTGCTTCTTACTGTTAATTCAAAACCGTTAGTCTATTTTCTGGTACAAAAGAAAAACTCTTGGAACGACTGTCTATTTGGTTAGCAGTTACTTTTGTCCAAAGGCTATTACACAATTTACATTTTGCACTTTTATTATTTGAATCGTTTGAAACAATTCAGGTTCAGAGTTACTTTGTTAAGTATTCAGCTGCATTTTTGCTGCAGTGACCAAAACCACAAAGCTGTGAAGGTCTTCATTCTCTACTCATCTTGCCCACAAAGACACATCAAGTCATGTGAGATATCTATGTGCTTTTTCATTAAATATTATGAAATAAAAAAGTATCAAACACAATCAGTTTATTTTTCAAACATTTTTAAACCAAATTGACTGGAATTATGAAACACTTGGACCCTGGCAATTTGGATGTAAATGAGTTTATTCCCTTTAGTCTGTTTGAAACTGCAACTTTGTTATTATGAAGCTGATTAAAATGTGATATGTGCACTTATTAATTCAATGAAGTCCAAAGAGACAGGAGAAGGAGGTGACTAGGACCTGGATTCATCAGAACATTGATCTAAGTTATGGAGGTAATACCTACAGCCAGGTGCCACATCTGGGATCAGCATGAAATTGCACACTCCATCTGTGAGTGGCAATTAACAGATGCCAGGTACAAGTTTCAGAGCTAATTTCAAATGCATATAAACTTTAATACTTGTTGTGATTTCATGGGACATAGCGTGCCAGATTATTAATAGCAGCAGCTATAGCAGCTGCAATTAACCAATTGACTGAAAGTAAAGCGCGATATAAGTACACATTAATTATGCATTTACTTATCATATTTGGGAGAAATATATATAGTGGTTTTGAATGCAGAAGCATTTTATTAATTCTTTTATTCTATTAATCAAGCCAGTGCAGTACAACATCCAAATAAGTGGGTGAGACTGTGTACTATCATGGATGACTATGTTGACGATGATGATGACTACAATAATGATGATAAGAACAAGAGCAGAATAATAATAATAATAATAATAATAATAATAATAATAATACTTACAGGTAAAGTGCCCAAATGCAGCAAGACATCACTGAAATAAGAATAGTATGCATTTTTCATTCATTTAGTTTACTTTGTCTAGTTATGTCCAAGAAGTTGTCCAAGGATCTTTACCACTTCATGCTAATTACTGATATTTATTGTATTTAACAATGTCAGGGGCTTTAAAACAGAGTAAGAGCTTGTTCTAAATGTTGTGTTTTAATTAGAGTTTTGCTCCTGCAGCATTCTGTTCAGCCTTTATATTTTGCTTTCAAAGGGAATACAGTGTGCAGTACAAATACAACACACAGCAGTCGAAAAGTCATAGAAATCAGCAAGGTCAAGGCCTCAGCAGACCTTAGCAATGTGTGGGAACACATTGAAGTAAAAAACAGACAACTCAACCACTGATCCACCTTAGTGTGTGTGTCAGCATAGAGCTCAGCTACGTGGCACCTTGGTGAGCCTCAGGATATATATTTGAGGGAAAAGAGTGTGTCTGAACTGCTCCTATGGTGAGATGGAGCACAGAATTTCATCCTCTGTGCATACGAAGGAGGCTTCTAGTGGGCTTTGTAGGGGGTTTGCCTCCTCTTGCATTGGTACATCTTGCACATTTCGGCAAAAGATTCAGTGGAAAGGAAGAAAATAGCAATAGACAGCAGATACAAAGCTCTGTAATTATGTTGCCGCCTATTTATTTTAATGGTCAATTATGGTTTTCTCGTTCTATTATTGTTACTTTGCTCACTCACACCAGAACACAGGCCCTGCTTGTCACATTTTAAATTACAGCAGACTTTTGGGTCCAAACAGCTACTGCCCAAATGCTGTGCTGCTACCTGAATAATTCAAACATATTCAATTATTCATTCAGCTATAACCTCATTTTTTAACTCTATGTTGTATGAAAATGTTCACAGAAGAAAGGGAATTAAAGACATCTGTGCAAACAATTTTCACAGCAATTCTAATGGTTGTGCTATCAGTGACAGAAATCTCTGCTCTGTGACTGAATAGCAGCTGTCTGTCTACATTCTGCACATCAGTCATCATGGTATCTATTTTTAGTGTGAAAATTATTTGTACCTTCAACACAAGCCTTCAAAGTTTTATTCTTTGTTCCACCAGTTTTGTGCCATGATTGTTGTTGTACTATTGATCAAGATACTGTACTTACCCTAATTTACAACAGAAGAATATTTAGCTGTATAAATGGGTAAAATGTAAACAGCATTGGAAGAATGAGATAAATGCAGTGCAATATTTTTTTGCTATACTGTTATTCAGATATTGTACTGTTTGGATTACTGTTATGCCACATGCCAGACTGCCCTAGTAAACGTTTTACCTCAGTTTACCTCACTCTCTTGCAGAGGTTAAGAATGTTTACAGGAGTTAAATGCTGACTGATCAATCATAAAGCAGTTCTACAACAGTGTAGGTTAAGAAGAATTCAATTTTTCACAAAAATCTTCAGAGTACAATTTAGAAGAGGCAGTCAACATGTGTTATGCTTTCATATTTTGCAACACCTTTGCATCAGTGAAGATCACAGCTAAGCGGAAATTATTTGTGCAATTTATGAAAAACAATTTTTTTGAAAAGCAAGCTGTGCTCATGAAATGGTCTGAAATAACTAAAACAGTTTGTGATTTTTTTCCCATTGCTTGTTTTGAAGTAAACATACTACTTAGTTCAGTTTGGATTTTTAGGTATTTGCCCCTATTTAGATCTAAATGTATCAGTAATTGCAGGCTGTAAGAAAGGCTCTGAATAATGTGCTCCAGAGGTTGGAGGAAGGAGAACTAAGGGAAGCTGTGTGTGTGTGTGTGTGTGTGTGTGTGTGTGTGTGTTTGCTGTATGGATTATTAACATAGCACTCAGTAGTTTCCCACTTTTACTATCATCTCTGAACCTCTGGGGTGACAACATGGTTGCAGAGAGAGCTCAGCACCCTGACATTTCCCCCACATTCCTGCTGATGTTTTATTTAGGTTTGTTCATTTCAGTTTTAGGAAACAGCATACTAGTAAACTGGCAAATCCTTTAACACAGCTTGAACAAACTGGATCTATTAGACAGCCAGATATATGCCAACAAATTTTGCACATATTTAAAATAAGATATGAACCAATGAGCCCACAGGGTTTATATCCTAATATGTTTGTCCCATGTCTTACTGCTGCATGACACTCTGAACAATACTGCTGCCATAAATAACTAGATAAATTGAGGGTCCTAATAAATAGATCTAAATAAAAACCCTAGAAGATGAAAATATATATATTGTCTTTTTTAGTGTCAGTTCTTTGGCAGCATCAGAAGAATAATATAATCTACTGACTGGATTGACATGCCATGTTTATATTTAATGAAGGAAAGTTGTCCAAGGCAATTTACAGTGTGAGGTTTGTGTATTAAGATACTTACAATGAATAACCCACTTACACAGCAGGGTCATTTGTTCCGGAATAAATGCCTTGCTCAAGGATGCTACAGGAGGAGCATGAAATGTAACCAAGGACCTTGCATTACAAGGTGGCAGCTCTCAACATCATACCCCCTGCTGGGAAACTTATCTTCACTTCAAAGATTAATGTCACCTAATTTAATTTTTAAGTAAACACACTCCATCCTACTTTGTGAATCACACCCAGCTTTTTTTTAACAGGAATGAGCAACATTAGACATCTCCAAGCTGTAGCCAAAAAGCTCTCTTTTTTATATAAATTAACTGGACTTGTTTCCATTGAAAATGGAAAAAAGCTAAAATGTGTGTTTGGACACACTGAGTGCTTAGCAGTTGGTTATCTGAGATCTGTCGGTGGTTATAACTTTTTCAGTGTTTATTCAAGTTATAGCTTTTTATGCCAAGAAAAACCTATTGTAGAGCTGTCCATGGTTCTAAAATCAAGTCTCTCAAGGACTCTGCTGTCTCATTTTATTTCTCTTTAATTTTTTTCTGTCAAACTCAGCATGAATCGAACTTTCATTTCTGGGACAAAGGAAGCATTGAAAGTCAAGTATCAATTTATGCCAGTTTTAATTGAATAAACCTGAAAAAATCTGTATTTGTGACAGCATTTAGTGCATTGCTTTTTTACATTCTCTTGGTTTCTCCTTCTTTGTTGTTATTATTTCCAGCACCTCAATCTGTTCCATGCAACTTTTTCAATGAAAAAATGTCTCTGGCTTCATTGTTCATCTGCCACAAAAATTCTAACAATTTTGATAAAGACCCCAAAATGTTTCTCTCAATGTTTCTCATATCACAATGAAACCAGTTTTATCAGCCTTTGTCCTCTTCTGTATATCTCAGATGGGCAACAACTCTGCAATAGTTCATAGATGGCAGGAAGATGACACCTATTTCCCCTTTTTTTCCTCTGCTGTGGGAAATCATGCCTTCTACACACATCAATCACACTACAGGGTCATTCTGGGCCATTCACCTCTCTAACCTCTCAAGTAATCCCTCTTTGTCAATTCATAATTCATTAAAAGCCTTCAGAGATAAATACCAAATAGTACAAAATGAACTTCATCTGAATACAGGCTTTAAAACTGCATAGTTGTCAGGAAATTGACATATTTTATAATTATTCTGCATGCTGATAAAAGAGGAACCATATGAATTTTAAAAGGAAAAAGGGAAACACAAAAAGCCCTCAAATGAATGTATAATTCATGTATCTATCATTGTCTGAAAGAGATTGAGATTGTAGATGAATCCCAGCCAAAGAAATATTGACTGTTAACCTAAACCACTCAACAGGAGGCCATTGAGAAGAAGATGTGTTTTTACTTAGCTCAATCTAGCTGGAAGTGAGACCATGTCTTAGTGAAAACAGAAAATGGGACGACTAAATACAGCGTAAGTGAAAAGCGCAGTAATGTGGGCGAGCTTTCAAGAGACACCTTACCACTTCAATTTGGATCTTTTTCTGCAACTTTTCATTTCCATTATGCCACATATGCATTATGTTTGATGGAACTTCAGAGTTTTTTTCTAGTACACTAAAGAGTGCTGCTTATTTCAGCCACAACTGAACTCTGGAACATGTTACAGAGCAGGTGTTGACTGGGAGAGCAGTTCTAAGCTGTATGTCTGGTACAAAGACAGGAAAGCCTTGTACTAAAATAGCTGCCTTGCCAAGTTAATAAAATCTTGTTTGATTTCCTTGAAAAAATGAATTAGATAAGCCAGTTCTGTTTCTATCAAACACATGAAGGTCTTTGTGCTGTTGTCTTTTTCATGTGGTACAGTGCCTGCAGCCCACAAGAAAACACCTTTCTCTAAGATATTTGAATTTATAAGCTTCTGCAGTCATGCGCTTGTTTCCCAAACCCTACACTTTGTGTTGGTTCAGCAGCACTGGAACAGGCTGATGGGTCATGAATGAAGTGTATTGGGTGTGCAGGAAAAAAGAAGAAACTCTAGTCAAAGACTTTAAACCGTAGTCTTAGTACGGAACTCCAAGATCAATTATATTGAGCAGCCACTTGCTTGAGTTGCTCTCTTGACAATAATCTCACCAATCAAGATTCTAATAAAACATCTTGTGGGAAACGTACTTTCCAAAGGCATGTGATTATGCATTTTCACTGTATTTTTTGCAACTGCATCAGGGAATATTTTTACCATCCTCTTCTCAAATAAGAAATTCTTAACAAGATAACTCCTTAGAGCATAACTGACATGCTTTCTTTATTCTAATGACTCAAGTTTCCTCCCCCTGAAGTGACATTTAAGCTCCTCTATAGTTTTTTTCATTATTCTGTGCAAAATGACAAACATCTACCCATGAATAATTTATCTGACACCCTTTTGCAAGTGGTGCATATTATTTTCTCTGTACCCAGCTAAAAGATGCAAGACAAACTAACTGGGCTATAAGTCACCACACCCTCCCACTGAATGCTGAAACATAGTTAACATAAAGCCAGAAGTGCTTTATGAGCTTTACTAGTCATAGGCTGTTAAAGTTACAGTGTGTCAAAAATACAATAGAAGAAATGTTCAGAATGGTACAAATTTTTCCGTGAATAGCATGCGTGGAAAAAAAATAGATGTAAGATTCAGGTATTTACATGTCCCTGAGACACACAATTGTACATACAATATATCTAATGTAGTGTTGTTTCAAAGACAGAGAGTGTTTTTGAAAAATAATAAATACAACAAGCAAAAAACTGTGCGCATGTAGATACTTATTTTATTTACTGTAGATGTCAAATATATTATGATTATGATAATGATAATGACAATGATGATGATGATGATGATGATGATGATGATGATGATTATCATTATTATTATACAAAATATAACATGCTATAAATATATTTTACTTTGTATATAAAAATCCCTTCTCACCCAATTTTCCCCTGTGGGTGGTAATTTTCTTCAGACTCAGGCTCCTACCAGAGATCTGAGAGGGCATGCTGCAGTATTTTTGAAGTTCCTAGGATTGCATTCTTCTGGAACTGATGCTGTCATACCTAGGATCTGATGCAGCCACTCTTCCAGCTTAGGGCTCATGCGCCTAAGTGTTTCGATCACAAATGGAACTACCTTGGTTTTCACCTTCCACATTTGCTCCCATTCCTCTCTCAATCACTAGTGCTTCTTCAGCTGTTCATTTTCCTCTTTCCCGATGATTCTGTCACTTGGAATTGCTACATCACTGCTGTTTTCTCAAACTTCTCTAATACCACTATATCTATTTGGTTAGTCAGTGCCTGTCTGGATGTGGAAGTATCACAGAATCTTGGCTCTGTTACTCTCTACCACCATATATCCAACCCATATTCCTTACAGATGTTCCTGCCACTTGGTTGTGCCTGTCAGTGTATACTGTGTCAACCCACACACACAAACATACACACACACAGACTTTTTTGACTGAGGCACTAATACAGATACATGTTAGTCCCAGTAAGACGCAGAAAGGTTGCTGAGAGTACAAGAAGGGCACCTTACTTTTGGACAGGCTGTGGAATTAGTTGACAGTGTATTAAAATTTCTTTGAGATCTCATAATCTTCCTCATGAAAAAACAAAAAGGGATCGATATGGGACTGAAAAGAAAAACGAACCATTTAAATTTCTGATTTTAGAGTCAGAGTGCTGTGCTGAAGATGCTGTAACTATTGTTGTGAATCAACACTCCTGCTGGCTGAGTTTAAAGGCTATGGAAGAAGAGCCTGGGGTCTGATCTAAGTGGTGTCTGAGTCATGCAATGTGGGGAGGTTCACTGAACGTCTGAACAAGGCTGAAGGAGTGAAGAATTAGCCCCAAATGAGAGCTTTCTCAGGCCTTCCACCCACTGGGAGCAGACTCCTGATGTGAATGATGCCCTGCGGCAACTTCACATCAAGCCTATGCTGTTCTGTCAACATCTGAGACATTTAAGAAAGCTGCTCAGTTGGAGGGCAGCTCAATTCTAGAGTGGAAAAGTTTATACAAAGTACTAGCTGAGGGGAAACAGTCAAACAGTTATTTCCCCACCTTCTGAGATCAAATCTCCTGTTTTTAACACACACCCATTTTATTTCATTATTATGTTATATATGCAACATTTTCAGCAATTTACAAATTTCTCCACTTATACAGGTGGAAATACTTACTGAAGAAATTAATCACCTTGTTAAAGCATATAAGAGCAGGAACCCTTCTAGTTATGAGTTCCTGTCCTTAGCTAAACTCCATGAATCATTCATGGAGACCTGTAAAAAGCAGAAAACCTTAAAAAATGCAGAGTGGATGAAGAGTTGAAGAGTTTCAAATCTTGAGACAAGATCAAGACTTTTCTTTTAACATTGAAGGAAAATAATTTTATTAATAATTTTTACAACTTTTTGCTAGTAATCTTAGAAATTAACCCTTCATAAATTTCTCTTTAATTCTCTCTGCTTTTTACTCTATGCTTATCATTACTTTGTGCTTTTTTTTTACATATACTGTGTTATATACAAATTCTTTGTATTCTGTTGCACTCTTTTTCTGCATTAGTTTCGGGAATAGAAACTGGTGGTCATGATGGCAACAGTTCTGAATGTAGGCTGCAGGGGTGTAAAAGGGGAGAGCAGGATGTGTGTGTGTTTTGGGCAAAGTCACCAGCAACAAACAGGTGCAAAAGATTATTATGACTGATGGTTTTGGGATTTGGGGATTTTTCAATTCAGAGTAGAAAGGTAAGATCTGGGAAGAAGTATTATGCACCAAAAATCAACTGAATACAAACCTCCACATCTTGTCACTGAGTCTCCAAAGAATTGAGTCTCACTATGGCCAACACCTGGTATGTTATATGACGCACATTTGAGCATCTGACTGCATAAGTGCCCCTGCACTGTGGATGAGTGAAAGGTATGGTGTAACGCCTCAAAAACAAAGACATCCTGTGAGTGCTGCAATGGGTCAAGGCAATGGTTTCTTGTAAAGGTACTTAAACTCAATTGATCCAGTTTTACCCATCTGTATAAATGGACAAAACACTGTTAGTCACTTTGAAGAAACCATCAGCAAAAAAAAAAAAACTACATCTATATATATATATATATATATATACACACACACATACATACATATAGACACACACAGAGGAGACCTAGTTTAACTTTTATGAATAATGATGATTTACTGTGGATAAGCCAATTTATTGTAACAATTTATATTCCCAGTTTCTCAAGTCAGACAGAGACAGTTTGAAGTGTCAGAACACCTTTAGGCAATCGATAGGCAGGGCTCCCCGAGCAGAAATGATATAGATTTGTGTGGGTAGGATTCCTTTTGTGCTGTCATGATGACCTTTTTTTATTCGGACATACTTAACAGTCCATTCCTTCTGCCACTCTGCAAGCACGCTGATTGACTTTTAATTTAACGCTAACTGTACTTTGCTTTTAATGAGACTGAAAATCCAACCAAAAAGAGCTGAATATTTGACTTTGGTGTCTCCATTCTTTGAATGAAATTAAAATTAACATTAGATGTGCAATTAATCATTCCCTCATTGGTAGGCCCAGCGAATAATTGTTAACTCTTAATGCAGTTCCCCTAAGGCATGTGACTACCCAGATTATGTGTGCAAAATGCATTAAGACTAAGACATGCATCAGACATTAAAACTCCAATTTTTACTGCACAAGGGCGCAGGCTGTCGAAAAGCTGAACTGTATTTCACCCTCCCTGTTTCTAAATGTTCAGTGAAATAGAAAATGCATCATGTCCATCAAACTCATTTGCACCTGCTCTTCACTTGAAGAAAATGGCACAGAAGAAACACTACAAAGTGGACACAATGAACCATTCATTTTCAGAAACCACTTATCCAATACAGACACATGAAGGGAACGAGCTCCTGGGACCCTAGGTATACCCTGCATGGGATGCCAGACCACCAAAGAGCACTGACAATCTCACATACAAAGGACAATTTTAGATTCACCAGTTTATCTGAAGCACATGTCTTTACGGTGTGAGTGGACGAGGAAATCCAAATATTCCTCAAATGCTGAGCATTTGTCTTCCATGGTAGGACAGGATGTGAAGATTCAAAGCTTGGACCCAGGAGCTGTGAGGCACCAGCACTATCCTGCCTGACAACAGGAACTCTGTGTATAAAATAGAAGGCACAGGCCTCAAGTGTAAATTGATTCAGGATGGAGATTTTCTGGTCAGAGCCTCTGACTTCTGCAATAATGGTGCCCTTGCTGAGACTGGCTGATGGAAGCAACATGGACTGAAGCTCTGTTTCTCATCAGAGGCCATCATTTTTGCTGGTTCGATAAAGTGACTCCACCATCTGCGGTATGAACACCCTGCAGTGCTGGGTTGCGTCCATGGCACTGTGGCATGTAGTCGAGAGTTTTGGAGTACTAAAACTGGTCAGCCATGGATGCTGATAGAGTATGAGGCCATTTCAATTGAAGGCATTTCAGTTCAGGCTAATAGTTATGCAGAAACCAAACTGCATTTGAACAAAATTGATGGGGGACAACAAAGCGGTATCATTATCAATGACACAGCCAGACATGCCTAGCATCACATTTAATGACAGGCAACTGCTTTGATGTTCTCACTAGACTGTTCCCATTTTCAGTGCTACTTTAACTGTTTGTTGGGCCATCAGGGAAATTATTATTTTAACATATATTCACTCAGATTTATAATAAGTGACCCTAATGATCGATGCACTCCTTATTTTTTCTTTCAGAAGTTATTCCTTCCATGCCTCTCAGAACAAAAAACATACCATATTAAGCCAAAGTTCTATCTGGAATTCAAACTTGTTCTAATATCAATTCTTTTATGGCAGTTATTCAATTGTTTGGCATTTTTTGCATTGCTCCTTTTAAAAAGATACTAAAAAGATAATGAGGAAATGCAATTAAAAAGGTTTTTTACATGGATGTCACAATACTGCGAGGCATTACACTTTATAGAGAGATAATGTTTTCATGACAGAAAGTCCATACGAACAAAACTTTTCTTGGATGCCTGACTGAATCCAGCTCAGTGTGTGTAGAGTTTCCACGTTCTCCCCATGTTTATGTGGGTTACCTCCAGATGCTCTGACTTCCTCTGACAGTCCAAATACATGTGTTCAGGTGACTGGGTGTCTCTAAATTGCCCTTTATGCGTTTATGTGTGAATGAAGAATTGTACAATTACCATGTGATAAACTACATCACACTCTATCTTTCTGAGATAGGCCCCAGTCCATCATGACCGTGTACTGGTCTAGCTGTTATTGATAATGGATGGAATAATGGAATAGATGGATTGTTTTCTAAACTTTTATTCAGTTTATCTGATTGATTTATTTTTGTATAAATATGAACTATCCATCTATTATCATTATCTACTTAATTCAAAGCAAGGTTGTGGTAGTCCAGAGCCTATCCAAGAATCTGTGGGTGCTAGGCTATGAAAATGCCTCCAGCTGGATTCAAATTCAAGCCTGAACCGCCCTGGTGCTTTGAAGCAGCAATGCCACTGAGCCACTGTGCTGCCTAATATCAAAAACACTATTTGCATTTAATGTTGAATGTGAATGGTTGCAGTAGCACTTAGAAACAAAGCTGAACTACCAGTATGTGAATCTTTTTTCCTTTTCAGCTACACTACCTACTACTCACATGACAACATTAGGTGGGTCAAGTGCTGTGACCTCCACGAGAACACGAGCTGTGCTGCCATAAAGATCAAAACGTTGATTCACATTTTCCTCACAGGCTGAGAACCTGTCTACCACCAGGCTTTTGCCATCTCCCTTCATGAAACAAATTAACCTTTAGCATTACAGTTATTTCACCCTGCAGCTAATATAAAGTGAAAAGCCTGTCTGAGCTGCTAAATGTCATTTATATAGCTGTTTTGCAGTTTGATACTGGCTTTGCAGAATCAGCTGTTAAAGAGGACAGCCTAAGCATGGCAGCTGTTTATCCCTTTCAGTCATGGTGATGGACACAGACATCATCTCCAGTGTTCCATGTGGAGTTCAAATTCAAGTGCTGAGGTTCTTGCTATTACAGATTATAGTCAAATTATACTAAAGCACTCATGATCGTTACATTACATTCATTTATTTAGCTAATGCTTCTCTTTTAAAATTTTAAGTAAAATGCAATTATTCAACCATTTATACAGTTTTGCTGAACTAATTTAGGGTAAGTACCTTGCTTGCTCAAGGGTATTACAAAGGTAGATAGGATCTAAATCTGTAACCTCTGAGACCAAAGGCAGCAGCCCTACCCACTAAGCTACCTGTTGCCCCCAAATGAACATAGATTAACCTGAAGTGTAGTTTCTCCATCTTTGAGCAGATGCCTACTTGCCCTCAACCTTTTCTGTTGCAGAATATAAATTATAGGTAGTTACATACAAAATATAGAATATAAGTATATACATACAGAATGTAGAATATAAGTAACTAAAATGCATACTGCACTGGACTTATGATGCCATCATTGTTAGACTATCAATGTTAATTGAAAATGCATTCTAATAAGAATACTGGTATTACAATATTAAAGCAATGACAAAAACACAACAAAATGTAGACAATAATAAAGGGGGTAAATGCCATAAACCAGATTACAAGCAACAGAGATGAGGATAATTTTTTCACACTATGAGGAGAAAGTATGTACATATGGAGGATTTAATGTCTTTTTTTAATTAAACCGTTAATGTTAAGTGTTTTTGGTATACGCTGACATTTAAATTTACTACAATGACTGCAAAAACAGCTTAAGCCATTATTTCTTGACAAGTTTTGAAAATTTGACTCTGAATGTATAGTACCACCAGTCATTACTGTCTTAGAGCAAAAATGACTTTAACTTTTGAAATGTTATTTAAAAAGTCAATAATAAGAGCGGGTTTTTGAAAAGTAGTCTCTCAGGTTGGATACCCTTTTGCTGGCAAAACAGGAACAAGTCAGAAAAGTAACGACACTATTGTGTTTCATACTAAACTGTGCTAATGATGAAAAAGCACATTTTTAGTAAATCAGATAGAGCTTCATATGCAGGTTTAGATAAAAGGGATATTAGATGACTGTCTTACAGAAGGCAGAACTGATTTCTTTTCATCAGTCTCAGATTTACCTGTACACAAATTTGCATTGTTATGCACTACTGTAAAGACATTAGCATGAGTTTAAATTACAGGTAGAGTATTTGCTTAATAAACTTTTTTTGTGCTGAGAATTTATAAATAATACTTACTTTGAAAGTAAAACAATTCTTTCAAAATTTAAGATGGATTCAGTAAAAACAAAATATGTGGTGACAATACAAAACATTGAACAGATTTATTCAGCCTATGCTTTAGTCTGTGCTTTTCAAAAGTGACTTACAATGATTTACTTGCTTACGCAGCTGAGTATCTTTTTTTACTGTAGGGGGAAGCACCTTCATCAAGAATGCTACAGAGAAAGCAAGATTCATTCAGCAGGCCTTTCAGAATTACAAAAAATTACAGCTCTAATCACTACCCCACCTGTCGGCACTGCACCAAAGGTACCCTTCATCTGTAGCATCTGTGCTGTATAGCCAGTTTTTTTTTTTGCTGCCTTTGTCTTTATAGGTTCTGAATGGCACAAACATTTCACAAGGCAGGTAGTTGTGATTTTTCCTGTTGCCGGGAAACCACACAATTCCGACAGTATACAAAGCATTTGGTTACTTCATCACTCCTGGAATAGATATTGAAAGCCCAAACCTATCCAAAAGCACACAGTGCCAAAAGTTGCCCAGGATATCTTGTTGACCTAACAAAGATTGGGTCTTTAAACCCGCTGTCCTTGCACCTATTTCAAAGGATGCTATAGAGTCAAATGGAACAATGTGACCCCAAATTAACACTCTATACAGTCATCCCTCAAGATATGCACCTAACTTGGTTCTAGAAAAGCCCACGTTGTGTGAAAATGTGTAAATCTATACAGCTATTTTGATTATTTCACATAATTATAATGTGTTACAGCTGAACCCAAAAACTAATAACAAACAATTTTCCTAAATTTTAGTAGAACATCAAAAAAAGCCTATGTAAGTAAGAAACAGCACTTTCTGCACTTTGCTGTGGTAACGTTTAAAAGGATTTAAAAATGATTCCCCACTGCAACAGGTTAACGAAAAAGCAAACATATAGCTTTCTTTTGCAAATGAAACCCCTAGAAATCTATTCCCGAGGTCAGTGATAACTTGCAGTCCTTATCGTATTCACCCTTGTACAACAACACCAAATATCACCATATTCACCTATGTAGCGTAGCGGTAAATATGAGTGCATTGCCTTAGTGTAGCACAGCACTAAACAGATACCACCACATACACAAGGGGACCGTGGAATTTTTTTCTATGTTTGGGCTGATTATTTTTAGCTGGAAAGCATTGCATTGAGCAGACTGGTGCATAATTTAAGACCTGGTATTAAAAATCTAACCGCATTCTATTGCAACTCCATTGTGCTATTTGCTGCAATATGAAAAATAAAATACTTAAAAATTATTCCCAGACAGCTGTAACAAAAACCCTCTCTGAAAGTGTGGAGAAATTTATAATTAATTTTAATTATACATATAGAACCTGAGTTGTAATTGATTAAAAATAAGTTGATTCAAACAATGTTATTATTATCAATATTATTCTGATTGTTATAATTATTTGTTCAGACTGTGGTTTTATTCACATCTTACACATGTCAATAGATCAGGTAAGGTAATGTGTCCTTGTATGTTTAAACAAATTTTGTTTTTATTAATAGTGATGAATAACTTTCCTTTTCTTTAATATGTGTCATGTTTTCTTCAAATAATTAATTTTTATTGAGTTCAAACTGATCAATTTTCAAAAATACAAGCCTGAGCCATATTACCCTTTATCACGGTTTCCATGACACAAGAAAACAAATACATGGAGTGCAAAAGAATGGATTCTAACAGTGAAGCCTGCAGACTGTAAAACTTTAAATAGGGCTTTACTGGCAGATTTGCATTTAAACAAGGTTTTTTAAAAAGTCCAAAACTTGATTGCCACCCAAACCGTCAGTGTCAATTTTAGTTTGAGTCTTCAGTGGCAATTGGGCCATGAAAGACTCTTGTTGAAAAACAGCAGAAATTCACCAGCGGGCCTCCGTGATGCACGCTGAGAAAAATCATGCATGCAAAATGAAATTAGGATTGATTCCCCAAGGGGCCATAATTTTCTTGTAACACGCTGAGCATTGCAATATTGACCACATCCACTTATTCCTGTAATTGCAAATCAAGTTCAAGGCTGGCGTGTAAAATTTCCTCCCTATGTCTTTGCAAATCACAAATAATTACCTTTTCAAGGATCTTCTTCAAGACACAGCAAATAATACCTGGCAGAGAATGTATTCTGTAATTAATATGCTAAGTTAATTGTACTTGTGTTTTGTTTTGTTTTGTTTGATGGTTGATAATTACATCTGATTATTTTAGGACAACAAAGCTGAATGAAACTTTGCCTTTGAGAGAAATGTTATATAACAGCATTATCATTGTGTGAAACTGAAAAAAAACGGAGGAATTTGCCAAAAAAAGTTTGAATCAGCTGTTGCCTAGCTAAGGACACAGTCTCATGAACTGGAACAATGAAAAGTTCAAGATGCAAAACTTGAGGTCTCACTATTCAGTGAAGTTTGGGGTAAACAGAATTGGTTTGAAAAAAAAAAAACGATGTGATTATGTCCAGGGCCTTTTGACCTGTGGCGATTATTTTTGATTATTATATAGACACATGTTCATTGCAGTGGCCCGGAGCATTCCTGCTGTCTGTGGTAAACAGAGGTGTAAAAGCTTGAGAAAAATTCTGCATTGCACACAACAGAAAGGAGGGTGATTACAGGGAAAACAGCCAATGTGTACACACACACACACACACACACACACACACACACACACACACACTACTACTGTTGTTACTATGAAAGAGTGTCATCAAATTTGGCTTCAGAAAACAAGATGGCTTCCTCAGGGTGACTCCTAATATTTTTTGAATTATTTAGATATCTTTGATTTAAATTTTTTTCTGGAATGCTTTTATCAATTTGGATAGGAGTCTGCTAATCATTCCCAACCAGCTAGAAAAAGTCAGTCTTCTCTCTTTCCTTTCTCTTCTTCTTAGTTTGCCACTGTGTTAGGAGACACCAAAAGATGCCTGGCGCTTCAGACACCCAGTTGTTCCCACAAATGCCTGGGCTGAGAAAGTGGAGAGCTGAGTGAGTGGGTGTGCCAGGGATATGTGGCTGCTCTCCAGCAGGTGTAGCTCTGCATTCGCCTCACGTGCTCATCTCGCACAGTCCTTCCAGGCATTGTTCAGGAGCTGCGCCCGTGGCGCTCTCTGCCTTCGTGCGCGTACACAACAACGCCGTGCCTGCTGGCTCACTGGGGCCTTTTCACGTATGCTAATATATGCACTGTTAAAAGAGGGCCTGGAGGCCTACGGCTGCAGGAGCAAACTGCTATAACCAGAGTGCAGTAGAATGAACGGAACTATTTTGTAAAGGCATGTGGGTAAAGTTGAATTTGGAAGCAGTTTAAAATTCTCCTCTCAAGAAAAGACTAGAGAGAGCAAGAGTTAAGACAAGTAAGCTGTTAGAGATAGACAAGCAATGAACTGGCAATTCTCTAAAGCTTGGATCCTGAGAAAAATTAAAGGTATATCAATTGAAATTTTGTACTGTTCATGTTTTAATTTCCAGTTGCAAAACGGAAAAAATTCCTGGAGTTCAGAAAAAGAAGTACAGTAATCTCTCAGTACCTGGGCTCTAAATACAAATTTTGTCGATAATGGCTCTTGAAAATGAATATCTAAATATCAATACCCATATCGCTATAATAAACTTTTATACAAAGCTTTTGTGAAATAAAAAATTTATGCAAATAAATATCTAAATAAATTTAAATAAATTACAAAGTCAACAAATAAATATCATACAGTACCATACAGAGTACAAAAATACTGCTTGTACTGTAATAAACTGTATTGTATACAATTATGAATTTATCCAAACCCAGTTCTAGTATCAGCTGTTTTAATTTATCTGAACACTTTTGCACATTAAATTTTTTTTAAATAAACCTATTTATTTAAATGCCAGTTGTTGTGTCAACTCAACAAAAATCAACAAATAAATACCATACAGTACCATACAGTTTACTGTAATACAAACATATTCATAATAAAAAACTGTGTAGTGTACTGTTAAAAATTTATCTGAAATTTTAAGCATGCAGGCAAATTGATGTGTCAGCTGTTTTTGCTAGTTTTCTCGTGACTCTTGTGACGCTTTGTGTGAACATGTACACTCAGTGTCACTGTGATTTGAACTGGATCATTCACACAGCAAACCTCACAAGCCTCTCTTCTTCACTTCTTTCTAGTAAAAGTTGTTATCCTTGTTTGTTTAAATTATCTGCAATTTTTAACAACATTTATTTTTGAAATCAAAACTATTTATTCAAATAGTGTTGGCAGTACTAACATACCAAATGTCCTGTACTGTCCATACTGTAAATGTCCAAACATTCAAATTAAGTAATTTAATTAGGTAACTACTGTTTAGAGTGTTTATAATACTGAAATCATGGACTGATAGTTATATAGGTGTTTTTGGATGAATTGGGAGTCGAATATGACTATTTTCCCCTACTACTTAAAATAATGGGAAGCAGGTATTCAGTATCAGAAAAATGTAGTATCCAACACATTTTCAGGGACAAATTAGATTTGGATCTTTAGTTTTTTAGTGTTGTCTTTTAAATACTATATATGTATTACTTTTGAGTACTGATTGATGCTTGCCACCAGTCTAGGGAAAATTAGGAACGGTCCATCCACATTAATAATATGTTCAATTATTTCTTAAAGAAAAAATGGGCCTACTATATGTATTTTGCAGACATGTAGTTATTCCTAATATTATTCAGTGGTACACTTTGTATTTTAACAGAAAGCTTTTAGAGAGCAACTAATGGCAATAACAATGTTTGCAAACTAAACATCAAAAAAGCATCAAAATACACTTGAGTCTCCTATTATACAGAAACACCTAAGTGGGCAAGTTTGTGTTATTAAGATGCAAATTAGGGTTGTTCCAAAGTACAGTAATATGTTTCCTATGCTCTTGAGAGGCGTTTAATACCCACAGAGAGTGTGATGATGCGGTCGCAGACTCAAGTCAAAACAATTATCCATTAATGCTTGTTTTAAACCCAAATTGCATTAGGGAGTGACTCTATGTGGGCTATAAACTAAGTAGGCAGGGTGAGTGCCGTTGCGCTGCCCCCTGGGCTTCAGTGGGTGCTGCAGTGTGGAATGTGGGTGAATTTTGACCTGGTGACCTGGCAGCTGAGCTCTGTCTTCTCTAGATGTCCGTGCCACCGATTCCTTTGCAGCTACTCAGGTCCGAGCGTCCGTAAAGACTCTTTAACATGGTAACATTACAGGGTTAATTACATGTGATCATCATTCTGTAATTTCTGATAGCTCTTGCCAACATGGGAATTTATATGTAAGACTAGAGCACATGAATATGCACTTTTTTGTGGATTTGCACAGTTTGCCAAGGTTTCTGTACTGCCAAGTAAGACACACTACGAAACCTTCTTCCGCTCTGCCACTGATCTCTGACCTCTGAGCACCACCTAAGTACCTACTTATAGATATGGCATCTGAGCAACACCTGCACTAGACTTTCATCAGTACTCTGAGAAGTGAGTGTGTGTGTGGATGGGCTCATTCACATTGCTGTTCCTATACTAAACTACTTTCCTTTTTTTACATGCAAAGAAAAATCAGTGATGAATTCAAAAAGGTCTCAGCATTGTGCTGTAGTGTTGTAGTGTAGTTGTGTTAGAAACGATGAATTTCACCAAAATTTTTCCCAGGACAGTGGTTTGATTACATTTCTGTATGTGAAGGGAAATTACTCCATCAACCTAACTTATTTGAAAGTTATCATTTGCTCCAGTGAACTATCTAAGCCAATGGAAACTAAGTGATGTGAGGAGACTGATGCTCCCATTCTAATTCGCATTTTGCTGCTCAGGTGTGTTGAAGCCATAAATTAGGCTACAAACATGCGCATGAAGTAATAGTTCTACACAAATTCATAAGCCTAGCAGAAATACTGAAGTAAGCAACACGTTACCCATTTCCTTATAGGTTTAGATTGCTGGTCCAAGTAATTTGTATTTGTTTGCAAATATGTTTGAGCAATTGTTTTTTTCTGTGCAGTTTATTAAAACATTCTCAGCTGCCCTTTTAAAGGTGCATGCAAATTTAGATTATAGCAGCAGGGATGACTAATAATTATCTGAAACAGGGAAAGAGAATGAGGACCTAGATCGATAACTGAATATCCTTCCCCATTAAGTGGATTTTTATATACATATTTCTTGCCACTGAAAAGCAGCATTTTTTGACACGAGGTGTGCCACACTCCTACCATACACTGCCACCATCCACTTTTGTAAATAGCTGAAGAAAACTACTGAATACGTTGACCTCAAATAGCCAAGAAAGGTAAAGTGTCCTACCACAATAAAAGTTTTATTTCATTCCAGTTAACTGAATGCAGTCTCAGAGGTTGTCATGGGTGAAATCATGTAAAATATAGATGTACTGCCAACAGTGAAACCGGACATCAAATTGCAGGGACAAAGCTGTGTTGGCTTGCAACAGCAAGACCTGTACTGCCAATCATAAATAAAGAGACCCTGCAGCACACTGTGCCACTATATTTTTCAGCCAGCTATTAGTTTTTCCTTGTAACCCAGACAACACATATTCTGACAGACTGATGCCTCATAGCAGCCCAGGTCATGGATAGGGAATGATGTCATGTCTAATGTAATTCTGTCTTGGCTCTTCTGATGGAGCATCTTGAAGGAGAACCTCGCTTGTTGGAACTAATTCACATGCTAAATATGGCTCTCTGTTGTTACTCAAATGCCATACACACATCAAGCTACAGTTATGCATTCCTTGATCCGAGGGTCTTCCTTTGACATACAATAACAGCTTTTGTGCAAGAGCTTGTCAGACAGAACATGAGTCCATCACATCGAAGTGCTTTAAGTGCACTAGCTGAAATTTTCAAGTATCTTCTGAATACAGATTACTCACTGCTGTAAGCTTTTCATCTTTTTGTTACCAAGAGTCATCCATCATTTACTAGGCACAAACTGTTTTATTCATCTTTCACAATTAATATTATTCATGTGTTCCTGAAAACAAATAGCACCAGAAAATATTAAGCACTCTGTTATTATGAAACTTTTTATTTCTGTTGTAGATACACTTTTCGAAATTATCAGCTTTGTCCATAAAGATTCTGAGCATGTTACAGAATGACTGACATGTTCAATTTCAGACCACTGAACTCCAGCTGTCAACAAAAAGAGACAGACAGACCTGCAGTTCTGAGGACAATTTGTTACTGAATGGAATGTTACTAAATGGTTCTAAAGTACTCCAATTCTGAGGAGAGGAACCCCTCAGTGGAAGAGGAACAACATACATGGAAGGCTGTCTGCAGCAGCGCATTGGCAAATTTCAGCACCCTCCATGCTAGAGACACCTGTCTAGGTGACATGATATTGTTTAGGCCCATGTTGCCCAAGGTTGGCAAGATAGCTGAGGTTCTGCTCCCATTTTTGGTCAAATATTCATATATAGGGGTGCTGGTAGAATTGGGAGAATGTCACACTCCTCCAAGCATGGCACTCTGCCCAATGAAGCCTGCAGCCCATAGAGTGAAAAGAAGTAGGCGGCTAAAAGCGTGTAATTAGAAGGAGGTGTGTGCCTGTGTTCATCCCTCCCAACTTGGCATGGTTGCTGTGTTTTGTGACAAAGAAATGCAGCTGCTTAACTGAGGAAAAAGGATAAAACACATAAATGGCCACAGGCTTTTCAAAGTAAGCATTACAGAAGACTCAATGAGATGTATCTGACATAAGCTGATCAGCATCTTTATTCAAGGTTGGAGATCAATGAAACTACAATAGATCTCAGTCCCTTTTGTTTTTCTGCAAGAGAAATGCTTAACTGCACAAAGTGGACAAAAGGGTGAATTTGACTAAAACAAATGACCTTTAAAAAGTACGCTTAAAGTGTCCACGTGGGACACCTCACTTAAACAGTCAGATGACGCCTTGTTCAAAAGGCACTTAGTGAAAATCTGCCTGCTAACCAAGGCCATTACAGGTAATTACACGCCTTTGGTTTTTTAGCTGTTCTGCAGCCATGCAATAGTACAAGAAAAACGCTGGAGTTTTGAGCAACAAATCAAAGTTGCTGCAGAGTACAGTATTTGGAATTGTTTTTCTGCAGGGCCATGGGTCTCACTGTGGCCTGAGTGTCTTACTGGCCACTGCATCAGTGCCTCTTACAGACATACTGTACACCTGCAGATTGTCAGTTCAAAACAAAGCACAGGAATTCTCCAGCCTTCCGACTAGCGACAGTTCTCTTGCTTTTCACTGTGTGCCCTGTAGTGTGAAAAGAAACAAAAGCAATTGGCAGAATGTTGAGTATCAGAGAACAGTATATTCTGTATTTAAGACTCTCTGGAATGACTGGGGCACTATGAAAAGGCATGTGTAAAGCAAAATTGAAAACAAGAGAATTTGCATCATTTAATTAAGGAGGCACTGAAAACCGGTAGCTTGCTGGTTTACGCCCCACTCTCTCTTGTTCAGTAGTAACCCTGATTATGGTACCCTGAACAGCTTCACTGAAATACTCAGGAGTATCAATGGGTAGAAAAGCTGCTTGGGATAAGTCATAATAAATAATATTTCTGTTTATTTCATTTGCAGATGCATTTCTCAAAAGCAACATACAACTCAAAAATGACACAAGTACAGTTCACAGTAGGCAAAAACCGTTAGATAGAGAGACAGGTACTGAAGCGCATTTTTTGTCTGATACTGCCATTTTACTGGTGTTCATTACTGAAGTAACTCCCTGCAGAACTAATTCAGAAATGAGAACACAATCATGACAGATGGTGTGAGGAAAATTTATGTAGCTCTTAGGAGATCAAGAATTTTTGGTTTGAAAAAGATGCGTTTTGTGACCCTCACTGAAAACTGGCATGGATTCAGCAGTTCTGATTTGGAGAAGGAACTCATTCCACCACCATGAACCCAAAACTGATAACCTAAAACAACAAAAAGGTAATACTAACAGGAAAAGCTGAACTAACAACACTGATCATATAAGTGTGGTAGTGTAAGTATAGTCCATATCATTCATTGCAGTCAACCAATTAGCCAGGAATGAGTGTCCCTGGACTCTGGTGGAACGCCATACATAGACATGGAGAACATGCAAACTCCACTCTGACTGAACTGGATTAGAATCTACAGCCAAACAACCCAGGAGCTGCGAGGTACCAGGCCTTCCCTCCGTACAACTGTAGTGCCCCTTAGTTATAAGTTGATTCATTAAAAATTTGAATTAAAATATAATTTTTTGGTATGAAGTGTTAATAAGAAAGTAGAGCTTTACATTACACTGGTGCAGAAATTAAAATGAGCACTTAATTCCAGGTTTTAATGCTAAGAGATAAAAACAATATAGCATTATAGCTTTATTACCCCCATGATACAATGCAGAAGGCTACTGGCAAACAGAAAAGTGTGGTCTTATTAAGTGTTTGTGTGAACCACGTTTCTCTTAGATTAAGAATATTCGTCTTGCAGTCTGTAATGACTTTGTTCACAAGACAAGCCTTTGAGCAAAATGATCTCATATTAAGAAAATCAGTCTTAATAATCACGGTACCACTGTTCAGATCACATAGAACATTACGGTTGCTAGTGTCAATATAGATTAGATTCTGATGATAAACACCCTTGTTGCATACAAGTGTAGATAAGCTTCCTTTAGAGGCTCAGGGGATTAATACGCTCTCAGCTGGACATCTCTTCACATATTCTATATGCTAGATGTCAGATGTTAGGGTAAGACTGGATACATTTCCAAAAGTCTGCCAATTTGCAAGACTTACATATTATATACAGTACTGTTAAAAGAACTCTTCTTACTTGACTAGGTATCCTTCAGTCATGTTCCAGTTTTCTTTATTTTGTACATCTTGTTTGATAAATACAAATCACTCAGACATTCCGTAAGAGCAGTCTGCTGTAGAGCTCATCACTAAAAAATGAAAATGTGATTCAATTCCTTGGCAATCCTGTGCACTGAAATATTACCTTTATATAAAATTTATAAGCCTTCAAAAATATCATTAAAGCAGACTCGAAGAATTTTGACTTTATTTTTCTTTATTCTGCTTTGTTCAACCCATGTTTTTAAATTCTGAACCAATGTCAGACACCATGCAATCGAATGCAATGTGACTCGAGGCCAAATTTGTACGCATGTGACTGTCAGACGCAAACACCTTGAATACCTGGTTTAGCTGATGAGGGAAAATCTGTTTGACAGACAAATTGTTTAGCAGCTATATGTCAAAGCGTGACAAAACCTAGCTGTTTAGAGGTTTCTGGGGCCATGCATAAGTGGAAGGAAGCCTATAAGTGTTTATTAATAATGCTCTGATTCTCTGAGATAGTCTTCAGAGTTCTTTTTGGAGCTTTGGCCTAGATTTTTTTCTAAATCATTGTAAAATTAAATTCTATGAATGGCGTTAAAATTGAGAGCTACAAAGGCCTCTGGGAACACAAGAAAGTTAAATCAGCAGGTGGTTTCAGATAATTTTTATCTCCACAGTTACAACAGTGCAACAAAGGAATAATGTTTACATTTCAATTTATTGTGTAAAGAACAAAACCCATGAACTGTGGACTGAGGATGCTGTAATTTATTATCTTTACAAATCCCTTTGGATACACTGACTAGAAAGCTATTAACTGGGCTCAGACACCTAATAAACTGGCCAAGCTTTTCATGCTGCCAAAATGGCTGATCACCTGTAGAGGTCTAGGCTACAGTTTGTGCATGGAGGGCTCAGCCAAATAGTTGCATGATTCACTAAAAGTAGGAAAAAGTTGCATTTATAAACTTTTTTTACCATGTAGAATCATTTGAAATGAAACTGGATACTGCCCTAATCCAGTAATTTTCCACATCATGAAGCAGCTGTCAACCAGTCAGCTTGTAGCAATAATACTTCACAGTACAGTTGTGCTACACCAATTAAATAAAATTCACAATAAATGCAGCTGCATTCGTGTAGTTTATCATATGGTTACCATGACAAAGAAAAGCATGATAGATGGATGATAACAAAGAATGTTCCTTGTTTTTTGTGCCTTGAGGTTGTCCCAAAAGTTACATAGGATGCTCTCAGATAAGGCCTACAGATAAATAAGAAGAAGGAGGAACAAACAAGTGGTACAGGTGAAGCTGGAGAGGCTCCAGTAGTGAAAGATGGTAAAGACGGACCTTCAGCTGTCTCCATGTGGCTGAGGAGGCTTAAAGGCTGTCATCTGTCATCTGCATTAGGCACTGCCTCTTACTTAGTCATTATTACATTTCCCACTGGGAGCAGCTGCCTGGCTTGCGATTGGGAACAGACCAAGACAATGCTCTCCACTGTGGCTTGCTCTTTGTAGACTTTGTAGAATGCTGTTATTTTATGTTCTAAATTTTTTTCAAGCCAAACATTCTTAAATGACTCCCCTTACATATTATGCTGCTCAAAAATTTAAACACAAAACGTTACCTTATCAAAAAAAACACCTCTGGTACTGTCAAAAGGTAAAACCTTCACATCAAAGAGAAGACTGAAAAATTATACTTGACAACAAAGATTGTGCATCCTGAGTACTTTTGGATGTATCTTATGGATTTTGGAATGCCGATCATAAAAGACATCATAAAATTTCTCTGTTAGTTTTTTAAAATACCTTATATTTGTTCATAATTAAAGTTTATTAGAATGTTGTACACAATTTAGGTTGGAAATGTTTCTTTTTTGTGTGAAGACAAGCCAAGGCATGCAGTAACAATCCACTCAGTGCATGTCAAACATTGTACAATGGGAATCCATTGAGTACTCCAATCTCCTTTCAGCTGTGAGACTAGTATCACTTGACAACAGTTGTACAGTGCCAAACCCACCAGAGACATGGAACAGAGGAGCAAGAAAAAGATATCACAATGCACAAGCCAGGAATGGAAACAATACTGATCCAGATTTTGAACAATTTATGTCCAGTGAGCCTCATCTGAATGGCTCAATCAGAATTAAATGGCCAGGACTTTTACAGGGACTTAGGTTTGTCAAAGGTAAGAGCAGACTTACTGGATTCATGTCTGCAAGGATGGGGACTGCTGCCACCTGGTATGAATAGCTTTGTCTTTGATAGCCACCAACAAAATTTTACAAATTTCTCTGGTGAGGTTGACAGAGTTTCTACACTGACACTGATGGGCTTTTCACTGTTTGGGGGCTGTGAGCATACCCACAACAGTGGCATCTTTACTGATTTGTGTAAAGTGTTAAGTCTGCAAGTTATGTTGTTACACTATGGCAATATCCACCTTTTAATATTCAGTACATATAAAGGAAGCACACAAATATGTGGAAGTTTTGTTGAGACACATACTGTACAACAACTACAAATGGAACATCTATAGTGACTTGAAAGTGGTAGTGCTGCTACTAGGAATACAAATCGGATACAACAAGTACTGCTGTTTCATTTGTGGAAGGGACAGCTTTACGAAACAGTTTCATTACATTAAAAAGGACTGGATACTCTATAAGCATTTTGTTCCAGGGTAAAAAAGTGTTACAAATAAACCTTTTGGCCACCCAACAATAATATTTTTGCCTCCTCTTTACAAAAAACTGATGAAAAATTTTGTGAAAGCAATTGAAAATTTTGATATTCAAGACAGATGTTTCCCAAAATAACTGATACCAAAATTAAGGAAGGCGTTTTTGTTGATACACAAAGCAAAAAGGTAAACAATGATAGGAACTTTGAAAAACTTTAAGTGGGGCCTCAGAAAATCACATGGAAAACATTAAAAATTTTCTTGGTAACTACAGAACACCAATCTACATGCCAGCGGTTGTCAACATACTTAAAACATACAAAACCATGAAGTGAATCATGTCACTAAAAATTCATGGTCTTCATTTACGTTTAAACTTTACTCCTGCAAATCTTAGTGTAGTCAGTCACAAACATAGTGAAAGGTTCCACCAGGACAGAACCTTTCTGATGACAGAAAAATCAGGGTAACTGGAATCCATCAATATTTGTTATTGTCTAGCAAAGCTGTATACTTAGACAAAATTCATCAACAAAACATTTTTTAACTCAGCTGAACCAGTGCAATGCATCAGCACCTTTATGTGAGTAAACACATTACATTCACTAAAAGTAAATTTCTTTTCTCTCCAATTTCTTATGTGATACAGTCAGTCTAAAATTATATTTGGCTTCAGCTTCAAGCAGTCTATCATAGCCACCAAAAATGTATGAGGGAGCAACACTTAAAAAAATGCTGCCCAGTGTTATCAGTGACTGTTTCTAGTGGCACAACAATAAGAATGGAGCTGCTTGAAGGCCAATCCAACCATGGATTTTGTTACAAAATGAAACCAAACCATGTGAACTCCTGATGAGCACAATATGGTTCTCATAGACTTCTGCTTGCTTGAAACAAACCCAGTTCAAAGGCATTGGAATTGAAATCTGAACAAACGACCTTCTTTAAAATAACTTCTAGCAAACTACAAAGGCAGATTATAATTTCAAAAATATGGCTCGAAGACTTGATTTCAATGTAACTTTCTAAAGAATGGATAAACTTAATTGATCATTCTGTCTTTGGAAAATAAATTAATTGTGTTAAGGCTGTAATTTAAGAAAAGAAACAATATCTCTGAAGAGGAAACAAATAGCTTATTTAAAGACAGAAATCTGTGTAAAATTATAATTGATATCATACATTGATGTTAGATGGTCGACGCAGATTTAAGCTTTAAGTTTTCATCATTGGGACAGGCTGCTATTTCTCATGTAGACTTATACGTACAATTTCACATCCCTTCCAACATCTTCACTTACAGTTAAATTCGGATATCTGCTGATACATGGAGAACGGCAGCTAACATTCAGAATAGTTGTTGTGTAATTTGTGTAGAAGACAGATAATCTTCTGTGGGAAAAGTAAACTTTTGATGAATTTAATTCCCAGGCAGACAGCCAATTCAATATACTCTCAGAGCAAGATAGACACTAATCACATCAGTGGTGAATCAATGCCAGGGGCCTTCTCAGTGCCTTTCATCCATGTGATCTAATTGGTATCATGTTTACTCAGGGAAATGCTTCACGATTGGACATAATTCTTTTGTTTGAGCCACTGCTGGAAATGGTCCGTGTAAACAAGGAGCAGGCATTTTCGTATGCATTTCATAAGAAACATTTTGACACATGCCATCATTAGTCACCTTGGGCAATATTGCATGGGTCCCCCTTGGAGTTTTTGAAGACATGGAGATACATGGAGGAAGCAACTGAGTCAGTGTAGTGCAGTCCCATGATTTTGAAAGTTGTGTGGCCTCTCACTTGCTGACAAACAACCAGCCAGAGGACAAGTATCAGTATATGCCCTGGCCTTGCTCCAGGTAGACCAACTCCAAAGCCAGCAGCACTGCATCTCTACTTTACCTGACTATGAACCAGCATCTACACAGCAAAGAGCAGGTGCTTTAAATTAAGCCATTAAGTCAGCCTTTAATGATCATCCCAAAACAAAACAGTTGTGACCAGCTTCAGTGTTCTTACTACTTTCATCTATGCTCACGTCATCTGTCCTTGCTGGGAACTGGTAATAAACAGTGTGCTGTGAATATCACAAAATATTATCCTTGGTGTTCAATAGAAAGGGACATGAAAATCTGACTAGCAACAAAAAAGAATAATAATAATAGCTTTCAATAAAAAGCTTAGGAGACTCGATTTTCATCTTAGGTAAAAAAGGTTTACACTCTCCTATGCTAAGTAGAATTTGACTAATAACTGTTTACACTGAAAACACAGACATCTTGATAAAACTGTTCTTACTACACATTGTAAACAAACTAGTGTACTCCTGAGCACCCAGTGATATTCAGAACTGACACTCAGTTATATGCTCTGAGCTTTATTTTTATACACAGTTCTATAAAAATGTATGAATAAATGTAATATATGCAAGAAGAAGTGTACGTAGCTTTTATGTTTTGTGTCCAGATGGGTAAAATGAGGCTTACTTGGGGAGGAAGTGAAATCAGTTTTCATCAAGAAAAGGCCTGTGAATTTTAAATTGTATGCATTTTTTGATTTTTGTATTCTGTATAATTTTGAATCATTTCACAAAAGTTTGAAAAGCTGAAATTACTAGGAACATGTTCCATACAAAGAAAACTTTTAGTTTGGGCTACATAATGGGACAGAAGATACGCAGCACGATTCCAGGTCTTCATTTAATCGTTTCGCAGCAAACGGATTGCAGGTCATTTCAGTAATGATATTTCCTGCTGTCATATTTCCAGACAAAAAAGAGTCAAGAATATAATTTAAAACAAATCTCTGATGTGCTTTCAAGCAGACAAGGCAACTGTCAAACCAAGCAGTAATAACGCTTAGGCTCATGCACCATGTCCTTCAATGCACGAGATGGAACATGCTGTCAGCTTCACAAATACAAAGTTTGCTTTTATTCTCCATCAGTGAACAAGCAGACCCTCTTTCACCGTTGTGAGTCTGTAGTGCCCAAAAATGGGTTTCTCATCTTCCTCAAGAACAAAATAGCTTATTTCAGGTTACACAGAACCTTCAAACAAATGAAATATGACACTGGAAATGGTCAGCACCACACAGCTGTCAGTGACACACATAGCCTCCCACGCTGTGGCAGAACTTCAGAAGGAAGAATCAAGTGGAACAGAACCAAATAGTGTCCTTTTGACCTTATTTTTACATTGACACATTCTCATTGGACAAAAATGTATTAAATCAGCTTCTGATTTCATGTAATATTCCAGTGACAGTATTGCATATAAGTATTAATTTATGGATATGAATTATTACCAAGTTTTTCAAAATGATTAATTTAAAATTTCATGTGAACCAGGTTTTGGAAATTAAACCCAGTCTGAATAAACACTGACTTTTTTTCTTAAATGAGAAATATCTCTGTTAGGCAACAGAAGCAGAACTCATTATTACTCACAGCTTCTTTCTTGGGGTTTTGTTAAGTTTTGGAAAACTTATTTATTTTATTGTTAACACACTCCCCTTTTCACTGAGAAACTGATATTGACACAGTCTTACTTAACAGAGAAACTACTTATCTATCAGTATTTTATTGTACTCTTCTTTCTGTACCTTAGCGTCTCAGACATTTAAATAGATTTTGTATAATTTTTCTTCAAGTGACTGAAAAATGCTAAACGTAATAAACTGAGAAGAACTCAAGGTATATTTTGAAACTAATTTGCATGGGATATTTTAATTCAGGGGCATTTCAGGATACAGCTGCCATTAAAAAAGCACATCATGATTTAATCCTGAAGCCCATTGAAATTAATAGGATATTGAAGCAAAAGTAGAATCTGTTGTGAAGCTGTTGCTAGGCAGTCAGTTCACACTTTCCAGTCATCTACTCCACAATCAGGATTAAGATGTCCTGCTGGTTTTATGCCTGGATAGTTGAGGAGAAAACCACAGCTTTCCCTTATTAGCATACAAGGTATGATGATGTCAAGTGGTTTGGTTGCAACAAGCAGTGTCTGATGTGCACTGGAACATGTAATAGTAAGAACTAATTGTCTTTCTTGCTTTCTCATTTTGATACAGTAATTGTATTTACCCCATTGCTCTTCAGCTGTGTGTTGGGATGTAGGTTTTAATCTGGCTCTATCTCTGTGAAATTTGCATGCTCTGCATGTGTTTGCATGGGTTTCCTCTAAGTGCACTCGTTTCCTTTCACAGTCTAAAGATGTGTATTTGGTGAAATGGGTCACGCTATTTTGCCAATAGTGAGTATATACATGAATAAATGTGTGGATGTGCTTGTTATTCACTAGCATCCTGTCCAGGGTTTAGCCTGCTTTACACCCTTTGTTCTCTGGACATGCTCTAAACCACCATAAGCCTGCAGTGTTTTTTAATAAAGGAAGGAAGAATATTTTTTTCAAGCATAACATGGAATTAACCATGGATCCATATATGGTTATTTTCTTCTTGTTCAATTCCAATGCAATAACATTCTGCACTAAAACAATGCTTATTAAATTGTCCAAAAAATATGAATTAAAAGGTGACAGTGAACCATCATAATACTCCATAAAGAAAACATATTTTGTACTAATAAATGACAAATGAGGCCTTTAAACAAGATGTATTCAGCAAAAATAAATGCATCATATTCTCACTGGTCTGTAGTTGTACTCTTTTTCATTAGCATAGAAAATGTGACTATAGATTCCATATTGTATTGTTGGAAATGAGATTCACCTTTAATGCAGTTATAAATAAAGAATGTGCATCACACAGTCGACTGTAAACAGTGGTGACAATAGAGGTTTCACAGGGAAATGTCACCCGTATCATTGTAAGACAGCAAATAGGAACATAATGGAGTGCCAGGAAACTATAACAAAGATGTTTTCTAGTTCACAGGGTGAAAGAAATCTGGGATTATGGGAGCTAAAATCACACAGGCTTTTAGATTGATAACAGATCCAAGTAAATTGAATGGGTATCAGCTGACAGGACAAAGGGCCTCTGTGCTGAGATTTTATAGTCTTTGTTGGGTAGAAGGATGGATTGCTACTAGGACTGCAGAGAAATAGGAGATTTAGGAAGCATGCACCTCCATTGGTGCTTCTCCGACAGGGAGTTTCAGTGTCACTCAAGCAAACCTGGTGAACTTGCACTGGGGGCCAGTCTACCCAAGATGGATTAATATAGCAGCCCACCAAAAATGGACTCTTTTGTGTGAAGTTGGTGTGGTGCCTATAGTGCATTGCTTTCCTATCCTACGTTTTCATGCTAAGCTTTCTGCAAAGAGACAACAAAGCTCCTTTTTGGTCAGAAAAGACAAACGGATTATATGCATTCTGGGTGACTCCAACTGCACACTAACTCATATAGCAAATATTTGTTTGGAACTGCCAACTATGATTTAAAAAAATTATTTATTGGAATTATTTTGTGGCGTGACAATTACTTTCTTGGATTCTTGCTTTCTTGTGCATTTTAGAAGCTGATGAACTCAACTTCACCACCATGATCAATACTGTGTCAATGATGAAACTGAAAGGACAAAAGTACAAACTGCATTGCTTAAACCAGACTCCTCATGCTACAATGTGACTATATATTTTTTCAGAAAAAAATGTACAGCTAGATAGTTCTGTACCAAAATACTACTAAATGTAATATTAATTATCTGAAACTAAGAATTTAAGTAAGAGCATAGGTGAAACAAACAAATACTGGTCACTGCAGAAGTCATGCCAAGCGCACATAGTGTTATACTTTCATTTTCTTTCAAACAAATCCATTAAACTGCATGTTCAAACAGCCTTTGGCAAAACAAAATAAATTGCTCAGAATTGGACAGGCAGAAACCCAGTTTACATACAACAAAAGCTAAACTAAGCAGCTAGGGCTGGATCATGGACCTCTTGATCAGATATCAGGATGCAGACTTCAGCCATTACATTAAGTGTCTTTTGCTGTCAAACAAAACAAAGTTTATTGAAATATGGACCTGTACCTCCTCCTAATTTTTTGAAACAACCTACAACAAGGCTCAAAATAAAACAAGTTATTTTTATAAAAGCCATTATGTTGTTTAGTTTGTTCATTTTACAGTTATTTGCTTTCTAGTTAACACTTAGCAAAGCTGATGTCCACTGGTTTCTGTCAAAATATCAACATACCCTAAAAACAAGTTTAACTTAGAGTGAGATACAAAGGCTTGAATTCTTACCCAGAATGCCCCAACACTGGACACATTACTCCACATTACTCCATACCTTCATCAGTTTTGAAAACCGAGAGTCTTCTGTAAGCCCCTGGTGGAGGTGGTAGAGAGGAGCCTTCTTTAAAAAACAATCAGCATGCATGCAGGGGAACAGTCACTTCTCCCATTCCATAACAAGAGACTGAACAAAACAATGAGCAAAAAAAAAGCTGCTTTCAAGATTACAACTTAATTTAGCTGTAACAGAACAATTATTTTGTACTACCTAAATTAAAGCAGCCGCAAGCATGAAAAACTAATAAAGCAGATTTGTTTTTGATAAGGAAGGGCATATTCCCTGCAAATTTGACATTGTTTACAGACGTCTTTGTATAAGCCTCTTAGAGTAAAAGCATCTGCTAATGAAGTGCAATCTAAAAAACCATAATGTGCTCAGCCCTTCAGTGAAGAAATATGATAACATATCAACTTATTTCCTTTTCTGGGATCAATATGGCATTCTACTCATATTCAGGACAAGAAATGTCATGTATCTTGGGTGTTGTCTTTTATGAAAGACCATGGACTGCGAATGCTCTGAATCAATCTGACAGTAAAATATTAGGAACAGAGAACTGAGCCACCCAATCAGAGCAAAAACACGAGGAAAGAAGGCGGGACTTAGTAACCAGGAGGATTGTGGGCAGTGGCATTTCCAGCCATACTGTGAGATTAGCTACACAGCTGTAGCAAGTGCCAGGCCATCTGCACTTCGGTGGCAGAGCGTCAATAATCCACATGCTGTTCACTCACCACCTTCACCAAAGTCTGCTTGAGCTCAGTCACATGAAGCATAACTAACAGCTGCAGCCAGAAATGACTGCATGGTTTATAAAGTTGACCCTTGAGAAGCAGAGCGGTTTACAAGCATTAGTCAAAAATCTATTTCTTGTGCTGGTCCTTTAATTTTCTTGGAAACCGTTTTTAAACAAACATGCATAAGCATAAACAAACAAGTGTTCTTTCTTGTCAAATTAGAGTGTGCATTTTCACCATTAAATTATCCATTGATAAGATATCTCACTAATCTGATTTGCAAAAAGGACTTACATAAATCCCTCTAAAGTCATTACGATAAATGTAACTGATATTTCATAAATGAATGTTTCAAAAATTTTCTGAAACACCATAGATAAAAAGTAAACAGATATTTTTTGCTTATGGGTCATGAAAATAATTCCTTTAATGCATCATATAACACATTTAACTGCTGTACTCTGAAACACTTGCTAATATTTCACGATGACATCAAAACCTCACACAGCTGTATTTTGCATCTTTTAGTATTATTCAGATTTAAGGAAAATAGAAGGGGGATTTTTGCACAACCATCTCAACAATAAACCCAACTGAAGCAAATCAGATTTGTATAGGTTTATAAAAAGTCCAGAGATGTCTTATTCCTCTTGTCCTTCAGCTGTCTGAGGCATCCTGCCTCCACCATCTACACCTTTGCTCCTGGTTTATGTGGTACTAGTAGGGACTTGACCATTTTCTCATCTATCCACTTGAACAGTGTAAATGATATGGTATTCACTGCCTGTCTTCATTTGCCCTCCACCCCTGGTTCCTTCTGCCAGGAATCCCTATGTGATTGAAACATAACCAGCACCATTCTTATCCTACAAGTCCTCCCATGGTGCTTTGCTGCACATATGTTCTGAGATGCAAGACAGTCGTAATAAACACTATTCCCTTTCTCCACATCAACCACAAAACAAAAAAAATCATATAATGATGTAAATGTATCTTATATGGTGCTCACTGTCAAATCTCATCCATTTTGCCTTGCCTACTTTCCTAGCAATTTTGAAATATCGCTTTTCAGGAAGCTCATATGCTAAATCATTCCCATCCCTCGGGTGAAATGGCTACTGTGCGCAACGTCACAAAAGGAAATGTAATGACCCCTGAGGATCCCTCATCCAACCAGAAGGGGCCTTGTATTTCTGAGAACCGCAGCACACCTGCCTTCGATCAAGTCTTTAAGATTCTTTGAATAGAAGCTCTCTGACCATAAACTTAGCAGAATCTCAACAGCACTTGTGGTTCTGTTTTGTTTGCCTAACCTGAATTGCTCTGCCTAGCATCCTTTTGCATTTGTTCCCATCATCAGCCCTTGTCCCTGTGTGTTCAACCTACCTCCTTGCTTTCGAAATCTTCAGTCCTGCGCATCCCCAAGCTGCCAGGAATTGCAAATCTACAAGTCCTCCAGTCATCATGTTGTTGAATCACCTGTTTGTCAAGATCAGCACTCTCCGTAGCACCTATTTCTTCTTTGTAGCACTTATTCACTGTATTATACAGCTGAACTCACAGTCACTAATCACTGGGTGATGATGACAGTCAAATGGCCCCTAACATCATTGTTGCCACAAGCCGTCCGCTGTGCCTGCAGTCTGGCAAACTGAAAAGCATGTGCATAGAAGAAGAAATGACGTTTCTCTGTTGCATTCAGATATTTCAGTGTTAAAGGGGAGTTTGAACTCCAAAGTTATTTTTAAAATTATGGCTTGACAAGCTTGCAAACTCCAGTGACCAGGCTATATTAATCTCATTCAAAATATGCCACAGACCTCTCCTAGAAAATTTAAGAACAGTAGGGTTAAAAGGTCCACTGATGACATAATGCTTTGCTTTTCAATACGGTACTGTATGTACTTTAACGTGAAACAAACACAACTCATTACGTCTATACAGCTTGTTATCACTTAACCTCTTCTTTCTTAGTTTCATTCACACATATGAGACCTGCTTTAATTATTTTCACATGTGGAAAACAGTGTTCTTATTTCCAAGTTGAAAACTTCCCTAAAAGTTACTTCATGTATAGTCAGCTGATGTTACATCAGCACTGCTGTAAATGAGGGCCACATCAGCTCAGTTACCTTTATCACCTTTTTCAGAAAATCTAGGGGGGGAACATGACATCAGCTATAAAAAAATTCAATTTATACAACTCGTATCATAAGCAATAGTACATAACTTCATAATTTGTAAAACTGCAGTGCGGGAACACACTGCCGCTGATGTTATTTATTGCTGCGTTTGTTATGCTTCCTTTTGGCAATACGGACAGACAGGATATTTCACCTCAAGAGCATTGTGGACACTGGTAGGCAGGCGCCAGAGCTGTGTGAGCAATGCTTTGGTGTCTGAGAGGATCAGGTCACTCTTTCCCAGTCCAGTGCACAAAACACCACTAGACATATGGGTGGTAACTATATCAAACTTCATTGGAAAAAGAATCTGGCTCTAGCAGAACATGACTGTGCCTATGACAGTCCAAAGATGAAGATCAATAATGCAGCAATCTTACATTTTCTATGGGCTTCATTGACAGCACGTAAGAAAAACCCACATACTTTCACTTCCTTTAATATAAGTGCGCACTACAATATGAGGGTGTAATACTGAACACTGCTCTCATGTTATTCTGAGCCTTTCCACTTACAGTAGGTTAAAATGAAGATGTGCGATTATGCAAATCTTCTGCTAAATTATTAATTAACAGCTTTGTCTGCCCACCAGCTTTGGTACAGACATTAAAGAAGTGTTTTAGAAGCTACTACTACTTTTAGTAAATGTGGACATTTTGCTTCTTATTCCAGTTTAATAAGGCCTGAGTTATATAATTTTTATTATTATTCTTATGCAGTTATATTATTATTATACTGAATCATTTAATAAAAGAGCAATAAGCAAATGAAAAACAAAAAGTGACTGTGCTATGTGCAGCTTTTTTATAGTATGCACATAGCAGATTGAAAATAAACAACATGGCTGTAAAAGAAACACAGGAAAAGCTTAAGTTATTTGACAGATGTACAGAATTAGTCGAGGCAAAAACAAAGCTAACATTGTGAAAAACACCTCATTCAAAGTGCTTGGGGGATATTGCAACACTGTGTTTGAATTACAATGTATTTTCCTGGTGCGACATTAATTGGAAGTGATTTTTGTCCTGTTTGTGCACCGTGCCAGCTTTGTGCTTGTGTTGTTATTTAATTTATACCCTTCTGTAATTGAATTATAAATGCCATCCCCGTGTAAGGTATTGTGAGGACAGCTCCTTGTCCAGGGTTAGATCTGTTAAACTCTCAGTGGGCAAGAAAGTTTTGAGGCACTCTCATGCTGCCACATCTCATGCGCACAGTTCCTGCTCCTATGCTGACAAAGCATCTGCATGAGTGAAAGATGGACAAAAGGCCAAAAACTCAGCATCTTCTGCAGATCTTAGGTGGAGCAAGTACACTTAACACATATGTGGAGTTATATGTTTTTATTTGTTAAGTCATAATGATTACTGCTCAACTTCATGTCTGCAGATATAGTTCATTTGCTTAACTTTTTTATTTCACTGATTTATCTGTGACCAAATGAATACTTTCAGAGTACAGTTGCCAAGATCTCTGGCTTCAGCAAGATAAAAATTTAGTAAGAGATACTTGTCTAAGACACCCACAAAGGGTGCAAAACATAGAGACACCCAAGCATGAATGGAATATATGAATGATTAATTATTTTACAGCTTTCAGTTTTTACTCTTCGTATTAACTGGATATAACACTTAACTTGAAAGGGTTCCATAATAAAACAGTTTCATTATGTGCCAACTATAAGATTAAACAACTGAAGTCTAGACAAAATACATAACCAAGCAGCTTGTGTGTCAGTCAGGGAGACGGTCGTGCTATAGGTGAAGACACCTGAGCTTGGATCCGCTAGTCCTTCATAAATATATGAATTTGCATGGCTGTGACATCTCTGGATGTAACACAGGGTGCGCTGTAATTTATCACCAAGTGGATAACAGAGAGTGAACGATAAGAGCTGCACAGCTACAGGTATAAAGGCTAACAAAATTAAGCACATATGGTTGCCTGGTTTAGTAGGTGTCCATGTGGAAGGCTGTGCAGAAGCCCAGGCTGGAGCAGTCAGGCCCTGGACTACACTCTCCTCCTGAACCAGATTTAGTTTATTGGAAAACTTTTAAATGGCTCTTAATAGAATGCATTGCAACAAGGTATTGATCTCCCTAGCCGGAGTATTCTAGCAAAGCTATAAACAAAGAGGGCATTTGCAAGCTGAAAAAAACTGTAAAAGTTAATTTTTGTCATTTGGCCTTTGTGGCTTTCTCCCACACTTGAAGCTGTGGTTTCATAGATGCTCCAACAAATCTGCTTATCTCTCTTTTAAGGGTAGTTCTTTTGGAATCTGCTGTGTGCACATGCAAATGTGCTGCCAAAGCTGAGCCAATAAGACAAATGATCAGAATATTGAGGTCAGTGGGAGGAATTTCAAATCATATGTTGCTCTGTTGTAAAACTTGATTCTCTGTGCAGAAATGACTCATTAACACCTACCCTGTCTCCATATATAATTACAAAACAGTAAATGCTATTATGGTGCTTTGCACAACAATGCCATAAACATGGCATAAAGAAGCAGGTGATTTTGTCGTCAATAATAGTTCCAGGTCTAGTAACACAAATATATAATTTAATAAGCATCGAAACAAACCTCTATAAAATGTAATTTTAAAATGTCATTCAAGACTTCTAATTGTTCCCTCTTAAACATTCTGTAATAATGAATTATTTTATTTTTGTATAGATAGTGAATTGGCATTGTGTTAAGTAGAAAAGATATAGTAAATGAAATATTTAATCCTGTGATTCATTAGGACCTATTTCAGTTTCATTAAAATTCCACAGGATCACGCTGCCCTTGTCAATTTTGAGCAAGATAACACAAAGAGCCATAATTAACCTGTCACAACTATTTGTACAGAAAGAGACCACACACAGTGTCTCTCTCTCTCTCTCACTCACACACACACGCANCACAAAGAGCCATAATTAACCTGTCACAACTATTTGTACAGAAAGAGACCACACACAGTGTCTCTCTCTCTCTCTCTCTCTCACTCACACACACACGCACACACACACACACACGCGCACACACACCTAATGAAATGCTTCCTCATTACCAGTTCAAGCATAATAACTTTTTTAGTCAAACATACTTGCTTGCCCAGTACAGTACAAGTTGATGTAATGTCATTTGGTGACTATTTTGTGGAAAGATGATGGCGTTGAAGTTACCCATTTATATAACTGACTCAGTTTATGCTAAGTGCCTTGCTCAGCTGGTTCTAAAATAGGATCTCTCAAGGGATTTGAACCACCAGTCCTTAGTTTCTAAATCTATCCTTAAACACTACACTGCCTGCAGTCTTGTTATTATTTATATTCAAAGCACTTCACAATGATTGTCTTTTTACACTCCCATTCTGTTGTAAATAAAAATGAGTCTAGCGGAGTTCCTTGACCAGTCCGTTTGCACCAATAACAGCATCAGCTACCAAGATGGACTCAGCCTTGAAGTGCACACAAACAGCCCAATTACATGACTGGAGGGATAGCTCAAGCCTACAGACCAGGTGCGGCAGGTTGGGGATGCTACAAACACCTGTTCCTCTCTCTGAATCTGAACCTAATGGCTTCATTAACACCAAATGAGCCCAATAACATCACCCTGAACTCTCTTCCTACACTCAACAAATCTGTTCCTCACCAGTGCCAAACAGAGGGCTTATGTTGCTTTTCAGTTCAGGGGCTAAAATGACAGCAGAAGGCACAGTCAGATGCATATCATTTCATTATTTACCTTAAGGTGTGACATTTTGAATCACGAGCACCAGTTCACTGTGTTCCAAGTCCTACATCTGAAAGCATATATGTTCTACGCCAAGGAAAATGCGGCACCAAGTCTGGATTTCCAGTGTAAGATACATGGTGTAACAGATAGCATAAAANGGTGTGACATTTTGAATCACGAGCACCAGTTCACTGTGTTCCAAGTCCTACATCTGAAAGCATATATGTTCTACGCTAAGGAAAATGCGGCACCAAGTCTGGATTTCCAGTGTAAGATACATGGTGTAACAGATAGCATAAACTGGGAAATAAATCAGAAGGACTGAGCCTCTCATACCTCCTGGTGATCTGATGACAGATGGGTGTAAAAAATGTTTAAAGAGATATCCCAGTAAGCGCATTAAGTTAATCTTTAAACTTTATCGTAGGAAGACAGGCTAGCAAAGGAGTACCGCATTATAAGAGAAAACAAGCCACTAATCTCACTCTTTCAGAAATAGTGTTTTTATTTCCAGTGCTTTTCACTTAAAAATAAATACCAAGGCTACTTGTATTCTAAGAGAGTCTTGCCAACATCTGTCCAAGCACATCCATCTTTGATAAAATGGTCATCTTCAAAAAGACAGTAAAAACTGAATGCATAACAACAGAGACATAAGGAAATTTTTATTTTTTTTTGTAATGTAAAGGATTTAAATGTTGACCTAGTGTCAAATGAGTGTATCCAAGGAAGCCTCACATCTAACCAGGCCAGAAATAAGACAACAAAGGCAAGAGCCACAGACAAACAAGATATTAAAGGTACCTTTCTCAGGAAAGGGCCATGGGCAACAATAAATTAGCTGAGCAGAGTTAAAACTTTGGATGAACAACACAATGGTGTCTGGGGTTGTCTGGAGGTCCAGTCCAAACACAGGCTGAAGAAAGATGCAGCTAATAGTGAAGCAGTAGCTGATTCTACAAGTCTGACAAAAATTGCTCAAATGTGCATATCAATGAATATGAGAAATCATGTATATGACATACATGTTTTTCTGATGGAAAATTGATGAATATGAGATATGTATATTAATAATATTATAATTTAATAGTTATTACAGGATAATTGATGTCGATATTTATTGAAAAGAAAATATGCTAACTAAATGTAGTGGATTTTCTGTGCAGGCTAACCAGTTAGGTACCATTCAAAATGCACATCCAAGATGAGCTAGCTAACTGTCGCCATGGTGCTGTAGTAGGATCCTTTGTTTCCACTTGCCACTGGGGACTAGGAAACCAGGAAACAAATTCAACAAATTCCATTGGGGCCATTGGGGATAATGACAGAGTGACCTGGAAGTAGTATTTCCCATTACATCTTGAGGGATACAATACAAAAAGCTTCAAAATGTCTCAGAACACTACAGCTTGCCTTCCTCATCAGCAGGTTTTCAGGGCAGTGAAGTAAAAAAGGAGCAACTTATGGGTTCAGTTTTATATGGAGCTGTATGTGTGCTTGAATCATATGAAGAGCAAAATCTGAATTAAGAGTTCACAGATTAAGATAAAGCACTGGTAAAATTCTTATCAACTTTTGTTGGGACTCAGCACCCATGTTCCATTTTCACTTTTTAGAGTGTAGCAGATTATTATATTCATTAGTTAATGTATGTAAATGTATGCACATTAATGTATAGTTGCCATGCTTAAAATGAAATCAGAGCTCTGCAGGGGTGTACTCTATGCTTTATCATTTTGACAAATGTTAGTGCAGCCAATGCCGTTCTCCAATTCTTCATTCATAATCCGCAGCTGTCTGAAGAGCCTTCTTGGTTGACTGATGACTTGAGCCCAACACGCCCAGCAGGGTTTTAAAACCTCATCCCTCCATTTCTGATGAGCATACTCTCCATGCTCTTGCCCAGCAGCCAGACTGATGCTAAAATTGTGGTCTCCCTCTTACTGGGAGTATTAGTGTCCATGCTGCTGGAGCCATATCAGTTGATGCTCCACCAATACTTAAAACAGGTGAGTACAGAGTAAAGGTCCAACTCCCCCGATGGGCTGTTTGGTCTCTCAGCATGGCTGCCTGTGGAGACTCTTGTGCCCTCCCTGATCCTGCCCCGATGGAACAGCATGCGTTGGTCTTTCAGCCACTGACAGATGGAGGTTCTGTGCTATTCATGCAGGTCTAGCCTTCCTCAGCTGCAGCAAGAGGAGTTGACCTGTACACTCTGCCAAAAATGCAGGAAGGCTGATGGTTTAAAACATACATCTATGCTCCACCTAGGAACTAATATGATCTCTTCAGACACATTCTGGACAGCTCACTTGAAGACATTCTGCCACCTTCAAAAACTGTATACAACAATGCACATTTGACATGTAAATGTTCCAGTGTGACAAAAGATAAGTTTGTTTTTTTCAGACATGTCAGCTTCACAGGAAATGCAGGTAAAATCAGCTGTGTGTGTCGCATCCATATATAGCCTGAGGCACACTGAAGTATATCTGCTGCCTCAAGTACAGTGAAACAGTTACCTTAATGCTAAAGAGTGAGACTCCGGAATAGAATGGGTGTTTACTCGGTTACCTGATGTATGTTGAAACCTGGTGAATTTAAGAGAGAGAATCCAACTAGGATATTGGGGAAATGCTGTTTTTTATATTAAAAATGTAAAGGTTTTTTAGTTACGTCTCTCTCCACCAATTGTGGAGGGGTGGGCAGGATTAGAGTTACGGTGAGGGCTTGAGCCCAGCAGAAAGCCACCTTTTGGAAGCATGTCTGTAAATACAGAAATTATTATGAACGCACAGGGATGGGGACGGGGTGTGCTACGCTTTATTTACAAGTGTTGCTACATTGTTTTCTGCTAAAATAGGGGATGGGTGCAAGGGTGATGATGACATGCAGACATGAGGACACACGGATTTGGTGACACAGGGACTCAAGGATGCAGAGGACAGGAATACTTGGAAATGAGGCAGCAATAGAATAAGGAAAACTCAGGGTAGAATGAGGAAAGTGGGGTCATATCAACTTAAGGCAAGAAGTTTTCTTTAAAGCAACGATACAGTAGAAGCTGGTTAAGAACCTGCAACCTTGCACCCATAATTCCCTCCTTTTAAAATGTCAGTAACCATTGTCTTTAGGTGCCTCCGAGTGGCAGTGCCCCCCTCCAGGCTTATTGCAGGTGTCTCTCCTATAGGTCATGACAGCAATATTTAGCTAACTGACTGTTTATTATTCAGACTGCACAAAGGTGATTAATGGTAGGTGTTCAGCCATAAGCATATGATCAATAAGCAGAAAGCTGTGCAACTTAAAACTAAAAGAAACCTGAGGACACAAAATGAAGACATCTATTTCTCAATTATGCAAGTCAAAGCCTAGCATTTGAACCAAAAAAATGCCTTTATCCAAACATATAGTGCAAGACATTAATCACTGCAACCTGCTAGTGATTTGATTTGCTCACAGTGCATGTTTTTTATGTAAGTACAGCTCCTCCTATGACATCTGTTTGTTGTGATGTGTATTTCTCAGTCTAACATCAGTGTGGGCTAATTTGTGTAATGAAGCGGAGATTACTTTGATAGTTCCATGTATTTTCTTCTCTGTCCAGTCACATGCTGCTTTGTTCCAGGCCATTAAATAGTGCCTGTAGATTCTGTGTGCATGTGGGACGAAAACTGCACTATTAATAATGTTATGACTTTTCTATGTGTGTATATTCATACAACGCTTCAGCATTTTTTGACTGAATTTTTAACACGTCCACTCAACATCACTCTATGTCTCTGAGTAGTTCATGTGTTAATATTGCAACATGTGTGACTGAATACGATTGTTACTGCTTTCCAGTACAGAAAAAAATAAATATTTAACTAGTCTGAAAAATGCAAAATTCCTTTACATTATGAACATGAAGTATAACACCATATATTTTTAAAAAAAATCACATTTTTGACACACCTTGTATGCAACTGTCGATACCTGTGTTGGGCTATGCGCGTGCAGCTGTTTCCTGCTGTAGTGTTGCAACAGTGACATCCAGTGTGAGGAGGGACCCACGCGCCACAGGGGCACTGCTGGCCTCTCTGTTATACGCCCGGTCAGTGCGAATTATGATTGGCAGTTATGACCGATCTGTTTGTTTTTGTTTTACTTTTGTTAAAAAAAAAGAACATTAAATTTATCCATGCTTGTCGGATGTCATTTTTTGTGAAGACGTAGATCATTTGAATAACAAACAAATATGAAGATCCTTTGAGTTTCAGGAAAAAAGAACTCAAATGACAGACTTTTTTATTTGTTTCCGATGAACCATGAACGCACCACCGGGTCCATCACCACCACAGTGATGTTCTTTTCCCTCGCGCTCTTGTCGGGGGAACTCGATTAGTTTAACCGGAGCTGCACGTGGACGCTGCGCTGCTGGCGGCACGCGCTTTCATGTGTAGCGCTTCAGAAGGGGAGAGGATTGAGAGAGAGAGAGAGAGAGAGAGAGAGAGAGAGAGAGAGAGCATCGCCGAAGAAAGTGGACAGAGCAGAGACCTGCTGCAAACGACGTGGATTTAAACGCCGGTTAAACACAGGGAATGAGCGCGCGGAGCGGCTCCCTCGTTGGCCGCGCGCCGCGCGTTCCTTGATCTCAGCGCGGCGCTTTGCGGTCAGAGGGGATCATGAACTCAGAGCAAACCTGCGAACAGGTAATGAAAAAGAAGATCACCACAGTGCCGACCTAAGTCATGTGAAATTGTAAGGAGATCTTCACTGGGACATTAAAGCGCACTTTTTTCCAAATGGATTTTATAACGGAGGCATCGAGAGACATGGATTTCTTTAATTCCTCGCGTGCCGGTGACGCCTCACCTGCATCGCCCCCGAACACGTCTGCGCTGTCCAAGGGAGACAAGTACTCGCTGGCTTCCACGGCCGGGATCGCCGCTCTCGTCGGCTTCCTCATCGTGTTCACAATCGTGGGAAACGTGCTGGTGGTGATCGCCGTGCTCACGAGCCGGGCGCTCAAACCGCCCCAGAACCTCTTCTTGGTGTCCTTAGCCAGCGCGGATATCCTGGTGGCCACCCTGGTGATGCCCTTCTCCCTCGCCAACGAGCTCATGGGATACTGGTTCTTCGGCAAAGTTTGGTGCGATATTTATTTGGCTTTAGACGTCCTGTTCTGCACGTCGTCCATCGTGCACCTGTGTGCTATCAGCTTGGACCGCTACTGGTCCGTAACACAAGCTGTTGAGTACAACCTGAAACGGACTCCTAAAAGGGTGAAGGGCATGATCGTGGTTGTGTGGCTCATTTCTGCGGTCATTTCTTTCCCACCCTTGATCTCCACAGGCAGAAATAAGGCCAACATTGAGCACCCCGAGTGCGAGTTAAATGATGAAACCTGGTACATCCTGTCCTCATGCATTGGATCCTTTTTTGCCCCCTGCGTTATCATGATCCTGGTGTATGTCAGAATATATCAAGTAGCCAAAACCAGGAGAAGGAACATGTCTGAGAAGAAGCATGGGGCAGATGGGAGTGCCCACTCTGAGAATGGGCTGAACAAAGCCAGCACCTGCAAGGCAAATGGTGAGAAGGAGAATGGACATTGCCGACCCATGGCCAACATGCAGAAGCCTGGGGAGGAGGATGAACTAGACATGGAGGAGAGCAGCTCCTCAGATGAAAAGACCAAGCAGCCACAGGAGGGGAGCTCCAAGAAAGAGAGGGGACCGGGCCGGAAGAGCAGCTCGCTCTCCAAACACTCCAGCCGCATGTCCAGGGCCAGCAACAAATCTATGGAGCTCTTCTCCTCACGGCGGCGGAGGAGGAACACCATGTCTCGTAAGAAAATCTCCCAGGCCAGAGAGAAGAGGTTCACCTTTGTACTGGCAGTGGTAATGGGTGTCTTTGTGGTCTGCTGGTTTCCTTTCTTCTTCAGCTACAGCCTATATGGGGTTTGTCGGGAACTGTGTAAGATCCCAGACACACTCTTTAAGTTCTTCTTCTGGATTGGCTACTGCAACAGCTCACTGAATCCTGTCATTTACACCATCTTCAATCAAGACTTTCGAAGAGCATTCCAAAAAATCCTCTGCAAGTCTTGGAAAAAATCGTAAACAAAGTTTAGATCGGTGGCCCTCAAAGTGTCTGCCACTGTATTGAAAAAGTCATGATATAATGACTTTGACTGAGTGGTGACCTGCTACTGCATTACTGGCCTTGACAATCTAAACACGATAAATCCAAATTTACTTACAAAACCCTTTTTTCGTGTTGAAGGACTAATGTGAGAATACTTTAAACTGTTTACTATTAAGTTTACAGTGCTTTACTGTAAATCAACCAAACGGATTGTGCACTCTTGCTGGAAATCATATCATATCATATCTTTCGTTGCAGGCGATTGCTAAAAGCTATGTTGCATCTAGGTATTGCCACTTTGCACATACAGCTTTCAATACATAGTGATGTAAAATACTCCTATCTGTAACTCAACATGTCACTCATCTGATGGTAGGCAGCATCACCTGCCAAACCTGCTACTGCAAAAACAAGGGGCGACTGTAGCTTTTCTGAGCGGTAAATTAAATCTTTGTGTTATCTCACTGTGCCTGTGAAAAAGCTGAACGTTCCCCAGGGAGCAGAGATCTCTTGCAGAACTGCGAAGAGGGCTGGCATTCAAACTGTTGTGCTGTCGTTCAATCTGTTCTCCGTGTAATATTAGTCAACGCAGCTTTTTATTTTTTTAACTACGTGCCATCAACGGATATTTGAAAAAAAAAACAGATCAAATGTATTTATTTTTTCTGCCTCTGAAAAGGTGATAGTTGATGTAAATGACATATGCTGGCAGAAATGATTGCCATGCTACTGATTCAAGGAATATGTTCATGTTTTACATTCTGCATTGCAGAATTAGTCCTCAAGGACATTTATGGAAAGATAAACTGTCATGCAAGTGCCATGCAGAGATATAAATTATATGACATCATTTATATAAAATATTTATTTATTTTTGTGCTATACTTCTGCTTGTGTTACATTTCTTTTATAAAATCCAGTTTATTCAACAGAGAATAATATAATTCAGCTTGAAAGGGCCAAATTTGATATATGTTGTATAATAAATCTGACTGAAAGTCAGTTTATAGTGTGGAAAACCTAACTTTTGACCTCATAAATCTTATATTACTGCAATTTGAGACCTTTTAACTTACTACCAGAGTAATGCATGTCATATGCAGTGCATATTTTGTAATGCATGTTACATTTTTGCAAACAACACAGAAAGAAACGTATTTTTAATTTTTGGTAAAAATATTTCTGCACACCTTATTTTTTACAGTTAGATCTTGATGAGCATGCATTTATAAGTCTTTCAAACTAGACTACACTTTGAATTAAATACATGGTTTGTTTAAAATTGTTGGAAGTGTCCCCACCTATTTCATGCTGGCTATATACCCACACTTCAGTGAAATGTTTGTTATATTGTAATATAGCACAAAAATGATGTTTATGTTATGTGCAAGGTTGTTTATGTCTTTAAACTACAAAAAATAAACACATGTTTGTTCTCCTCTGACCAATTGCTATGTCAGGTAGATATTTCTTTCCTCTGTACTGTCTGTCAGACTGATTACATCTCTATGCTAACTGGAAAGTAGGTTGAGAAGCACTGGGCTGAAAGCTTGTAAAGGTCACCAGCAGAAGTTCTTATGGCTATAGGCCTCCCAGCCTTTATTTAGGCCGTCAAAAACCTCTGTGGAAGTAATGATCTGGTGCAGAATATATGGAAATATTACATTAAACAGTAGGTGCCCTGGTCAGCTTATCTACAATGTGTTGCTAAATCTAAATTTGTTTAACCACAGTGAGGTATTCTGCATATCTTTTGCTTAATTCCAGATTCTTGGATGATTCAATTTTTTCCCAGACTTTTCATAGACATGTGCATGTTTGGTTAATTCAGCTAGTAATGTATTTCTGTGTATGCGTGTATATACAATATCTGCAAAGATTTGTTACAGTTTCTATGTTAAATATAGATGTAAACGTTATATTTTACATAGTTTTGAAGACATACTTCCCAGATGTTTGTTTTGCCCCAGTCCAAGTCGGGTTTAAAGGTAAAATTAGCTAAAATTGTTAAACACCACTGAATATGCATTGATATCTGAAACACTCAGTAAGATTTGTTTCTTAATTTAATTCTGAATCCAAATGAGAAGCTAATGATATGTATTCAACTGTATATACATTTGTCAGAATTCTGAATAGTGAAAAACCACTATTAGAAGACAGTTGCAGAAATAGCTTCCAAGTTAACTTCAGATTTCCTAGATGCCAAGTATATCCTCTGTCAGAGTAGAGGTACAGGTTTTCAATTGGACCGAAGAACCTAGCTTGGGTTCTAAAGAATGGTTTTAAAAATGCTTGGTTCATAAAATGATTTCATTTAAAAAGTGCTCAGCAGGAAGTTTTGAAAACTTTTATTCTCATTCAGATGGACCTGAGATTCCATTTCTGGGGGCTGTTTAGTAGTAATCACTGCTGAAATAATGCCAAGTACAGTCATGTGAAAAAGAAAGTACCCCCTCTTTCAGTTCCAGGTTTTACACATCAGAGCTCAAATGACAATCAGCTGGACAAATCTAGCTTCAGATGGCAGGCAACACATTATCGATTTCACTATGTCATTAATCTAGAAAAAGTAAATCAAAATGCAGAAAAAATAAAGGAAGAATTAAGTACTGCATTAATTTAAGGTATAACGTTGTTTCCAAATAGTATGAAATCCATCAATCTACAGTGAGGAGCATTATTTACAAACTGAGAACATTGAAGACAGATGCTAATCTTTCCAGGAGTGGGTGTCCCAGTAAATTCACCCCAAGGTCAGGTTGCTTAATTCTCTGAGAATTTGTAGAAAGTTCATGAGTTACATCAAGCCTGGTCGTGGCTGTATGGCTAAAAATAAAAGAATCAAAGTTTTGGAATGGTCAAAATCAATGTTCAGATCTCAACTCCACTGAGATGCTGGGGTGGGAACTTAAGAGAACTGTGGATAAACAAATGAGTGATCAAGCATCAATGAACTGATACAATGCTGTAAAGAAGAATGGGCCAAAATTCCACATTCCTCTAAAATGATATGAGACTGATAAACTAATAGAGAAATTGATTACTTAATCATTTAAGTACTTAAATGGTTACTTAAGTTGTTGCTGCTAAAGTGATGCTACAGCTACTGAACCATGGGGCATACTTTGTTTTAACATGGCTTCTGCATGTTAGATAAATAATAACATAGTGGCATCAGCTGCGTGTTGTTTGTCCCCTGTACAATTTGTATAATTTTGCAACCTTTTGAAGACCAGTTGATCTTATCTGTTATGTCTTGATATATAAACAAATATGGCTTATATAGTAGAACTGAAGCATGGTGGACTTTCTTCTTCAGATGACTGTAGATAACGTGGAAAACACTGTTTTGAATGGATTAAATGAACAAGGTGGAGAAGTTAAGAAGAGAAGTTAGAGTTCAGCAGGAGTTTCTAAAGCCTAGTATTTTCTGCACACCTAGAGATTAATGCCTTTGAGTATCAAATGTTACATTTACTGGCAGTGCAGTGCCTTCATTTGAGTTAAGCTACTCAGTTAAAATGAACCACGAGGTCTTAAACACCCCCATTGTTTTATTATAAATAACAAAACAAAGTAATTTCAAATAAAAATGCAATACAAGAGCGAAAATATAATTTTAGTCAGAAAATATAAATAAATGCACTGAATAACAAAATGCAGTGCCAGGAATACCTCGGCAAAGACAGAATATTGAATTTTTATCAGTAGTTGCATAGACAGTTCTAAAGATATGGCACTTTATTTTATGTTTGTGTTGCCGGTGGTAAGGAGCAGACGAATGCAGGCGCTCGTTGACAAACGCAATTTATTGGAAAGGGATGTTCCAAAGTTGTGGTCAGTAAGCAGGCGAGGGTCGGATCCGAGAGACAGAGTATTACAGGCAAGGACCAGGCGGAATCAGTGATCGGAGTCGAGCGAGGGTCAAGAACGGGTGAAGCAGTCAGGAGGGTTGCTTGGTACACACAGTAGAAACATGGGAAATACTTTGGACCAATCTGTTGCGATGTGGAGGTTTAAATACCACAGGGGAGCAGGTGCGGGTAATCAGGGAACCAAGGGAGGCGGAAGGCGGAACGGTGGGCATGACAAATGTACACTTACAGTATATTTCTCATGGAATTAAACTGCTTTGTCATAGGTATACTGCTGCAATTAAAGTTTTATAGCTGAAACATTTTACATACTTATATAACCACATGACTTATTCTTCTGTAAATAACCCACAAGAAATGATGATATAAAGAACCAATATAACTACAGAAGAATCAGACAAAGCTTTTTTTTTTTAACCAAACAAACATTATTGTAGAGATGAACAATGCTTGGGGCAATGCTGACCTGATTCTTTAGTGCTGTACTGGATATAAGAAATAGCTTCAAAACAGTACTCCAGAAATTGTTATGTGGTGGTAAGGCTGTGAATTTAGGATTCAAGGCCTTGATCTGACAGTATGGATCTTAACCTAAGGTTTGGAATTAATACCTTAGCGTTATGGCACATGTCACAGATATCAAGCAAAAGTTTGGCATCATACCATTAATAGGTTCTCGTCCTGGTTTACACCTTTATCAGTGACTGTGTTCTCAACACAGTGCAGTCTTTTGTGCTGTATTGTCTGAAAACATCAACTGAATTTGCCCCATTGAAAAAAGAGAACTAGAACTATCTCTTTTATCATGAATTAGTGTTGTCCATGTATGTACTATACTTTAATTTTAGCCAAGGCTATAGACAGAAAGGGATTAGAAAGGTTATGGATAAGATTTGTATATTTTCAGTGTAATATAATGGAAATGCCTGCTAGATCATTAGAAGCTGCACTCATCTAAATTAATTCCAGGGAGTATAACTGATAGCTTTGACAGTAGTAAACTAAATGGAGACTTTGGAGAGTCATGAAGATTTCAAGGAAGGTTCAAATAGTCTTCTAAATGGCTGGTAAACTAATCCCAAATGCATCTTCACATACAGCCTGGTCCTCCATCACTTAAAATGAAGGAATTAAATTGAACAGCTGTTCAATGCCAGGCCCCTGCATTGAGATATTTACATTTCTCATCAAACAGCACCGCATCACAGCCCCTGTGACTTAATAACTTCCTGGCATTCAACCGAAGTCAATCGTCTGATTCCCTTTTTGTCATGGCCCCTTTAGAGAGCTGCCGGCTGAAAGAGAAGAGCCCTCTTTGGTGGAGCACTCCACACTGCTCTGAGTGCATCAGTTTACCACCCATGTGAAAGAGGAAGGAGTTGAGGACCTTTCCACCCAAAGGCAGGGAAGCACTCTGCAAGTGTCAGTCCCGCCTGTGCCTTTGAATGGTGCAGAAAGTGGCACAGCAAAGACCATCTCCTGCAGACGTTCAGTGTTGTCAGCCTTATTAAATGCTGACAAATGTGTGTCACCACCAAAGCTTGGCTGTACTATTCATTAAGATATATATGTGGAAAAGAATGATTATTTTTTTCATGAAGTAATTATTGACCCTTATTTGCAAAAAAGGAGCATCAGTAAGACAATTAGATCAAAGCTGTACGTTTCCAAGTAACATTAAGATGCTTCATTAAAATCGTTGAGAAATAGGACAATTTAAGGACTAGGACAGACCACCAACGCATATTGCTGGGCACCTTCATTAGTGTAGGATGCAATTTGCTTGTGCTAACAGTATCAGGGCCTTGCAAATGTCCTTGCTGTTACACTGATAATGTTAAAGAGCACTGAGGATGATAATAGTAGCCAGATTGCAACAATGTATGGCTGTAAGGCAACCCTGTTGTCTCTACCAATGGCGCATAAGGCATCAGGAACGCAATGTCGAAGGCAGACAAATTTTTGGACTGTTTAACACTCCATGTTGGAAGTAATTAAACCATAATTAATTAGAAAGTTCCCACTCTGGACCCACCACTAGTTTAATCATTTTAAAAATAAATCATACTCACTACTGTTTCTCACTTTTTATATAATCATATTTCTACAGTGCAAACATCAAAATCATACGAATAAAGAATTTATGTGCAGTGTTTCTTTATATGAACCAAATCACTTAAAAATAATTCTAACGATAAATTTTGACACTTGTATCAGTCTGTAGGTGATGGTGTAACGTTGCAGATAGAACACAGACGCGTGCAGGCATGAAATGAAGTGTTCAGTTTAATGTTAGTGGGCTGTTCCAAATCCGTAATCGGGAAGTTCACAATACCCGGTATCAGTCCAGAGTGGGCGGCATAACAAACCGGGGTGAGGCATAAACAATATCTGTAATACAAAAACAGACTGGTAACCAAAGCAGCAAACAGAAGAAACGACCAGTACGCATGGAAAGATCATGGCAATACTTCGCAAAGACAGGTTGGAAACACAGGTGTGTGTGTGTGTGTGTGTGTGTGTGTGTGTGTGTGTGTATGTATGTATGTGTATATATATATATATATATATATGTGTATGTATGTATACACACACACACACACACACACATATATATAAATATATATATATGTATGTATGTATACACACACACACACACACACACATATATATAAATATATATATATATATATATATATATATATATGGGGGGAATGAATGAAAAACAGGTGCAGAGAACTAATGATCAGGAGAGGCGGAACGAGCGTGATGTGATCTATTGGCAGAGTCCGGACCAGGGGGCATGACAGATGGAACAGGTGGATTTGCACACATCGTCACGACTGAAAAAATTGGTCTTTTTCATACCTTCTTTTTGTGTTTCTAAGTGATTTTTAAAAATTCGAATTTACCACAAATCTATCTCATGTAACCGCTCACATCTCTAAAAGCACTCTTTACCCAGCCGTATGTTAATGATCACACATTTACAGTCATAGTGAAGCACGATTTACAAAGCGATTATCAGCTTGTTTTATCCAGAGTCTAAAGTTGCTGCCAAGATGCTTTGCTTTACCCATTGTTGGGTTTTCTGTACAGCCATTTTCATCAAGTACTTGTTAACAAGGTAGAGACAAAGATACAAGCCATGAGGCATAGGCAGCTTCAAAGTTAGAACAGGCAGATCTCAGAACGCTGCCTGACACTGAATAACAGCTACATTAGGAGGAAAGAGAGGAAAAAGCCAGGGTGACTGGGAGGCTTTGACAAATGGAGATTTGGTCATGGCTCAGCGCAGCACTTTGGGCAGCAGATTGCAGACGTACAGGCTGGCTGCAGTATATAAGTCCACAGACACTAAAAGTGTAATCCACTGTGTGATTCGCTTCTCACTCATTGGTTTATCTGCGCAGCCACGTGGGAAGTGATTTGGTGAGGCACAGTCCAAGAGCTCTGGCTTTACTCGGTTCCTTTGTAATATCACAGTCCAACTAAAGACTACTAACTCCTGCTCTTAATGATGAAGGGAGCTGCATATAAAACAGCAGCTGTGCTATCATGAACGTGCTGGAAAAGTGAGATGCAATGAGGCTTGTTGACTGCAGTTGCATAGTTTGGTGTTTTTTTGCCTTGTCTACACATCGGGGCATTTTATTTGCAGAGAGGCCATGCAGCTGCAGGGCCACATGGCTCATATGCCTATTTTGGGTTAAAAGAACCTTTTATCATTCAAGCACATGATTCTTTTGGGCTGGCTCTTACACCCCATATTTGATCAAGGTTTATAAAAAATTAATACATGTGCATCTTGTTGCAGATAATTTGTAACAAGTTAGTTTATTTAGTAAAAAAATTGCTTACAATGTGTCAAGAATTGCTAATGTAAAATGTAAGCAAAATATATATATTTTTTAATTAATCTAGTGTCACTGTTTTAACAAAGACACTGCTTAGAAAGATATAGAACATTATCCAAATGATGAGGAAAAACAGAAACCATGACATAGCAATAAAATAAGAATTGCAGAGAAATGTCAATGTTGTAAAGATACACTGAGCTTTAACAGTCTAAAAAGTGTACAAATGCCAGATTGCCCTGTTGTGGAACATTTCAATGAATGAAAATTTTGTATACAACAATTATTAATATGTGTTGATTTTATATAGTCAGAACAGAATGTTTAGATGCACTTATTGAAATGTACACATTAATAGTGTTTTAATTTCTCTTACAAAAAAATAAATTCATAAACTGCAGGCTACAATGTTTTTTTCAATATAAATAATCCAAAATTCATGCATATAATATGACGGGTGTGCTCTATTGGATTCCGGATAGAAAATGACAGGTCTTTAGGAAGCAAGTTGTTACTCAGATGATCATTGTAGCGCATTTGAAAGGACCATTCAAAGGACCATTCTGCTGCTTTAAAATTTTCCCTGTCAGGCAGATCCTAAAAATAATATTTTCCAGAAAATGATTGAGCTAACTGGTATAGGGAAATTAGGAAATGATGATTAATGTTTCCCTGTGTGAAAATAATGGCCACCATTATAGATATCTGATATTCTACTATAGGGACTTTGAGTGATTTTCAGTATTGATCATGAACTGTGTTTAACATGCCAGGTTTCTAAAAGACCTGTATTGATCTTTAACCCTAATATGGCCTGCAAAATTACTATAAGTTCAAAAATGTTAAAAGTAAAATGCATTATTCTGCAAAATTCATTGATTTAAAATCTTAAAGCACTTAACACTTGCTTTAGGAGATTTAATGTGACACTGTTTAAAAAGAAAGTTTTCCCACATCTCTTTTGCAACTTGCAACTTTGTATGTCTTATAGCTCTAACACCCTGTTTGTCCAGCATTCAGTGTGTTTGTGTGTTTCACACCTGCATTGCCGCCACCACCATCATCATCATCATCATCATCATCATCATCTCTTTCAGAGGTACGGATTTTAATGACACTTGCAACAGTGCTCCTTCATTTGACTTCCTGCCATAAACTTTACAGGGCAGAGAAGATACAACTGGGCAAATGTCCAGTCCAGCACTTTTCCACACTTCCTCAGGGCTACCAGGTGCACACGGGTTCATTGACAATGCGGGAGGGTTGCTTTCCGTTGATTGAAAATGAGTTGCACTTGTAAAATGTTCTGGTAATAGTTCATTTCAAGGCCAGAAAGTCCAACTGAAAGGATTTTTAATTGCTTTCATGAGAGTTATGTAACCCTTAGTTTATGTTTCATTTCTTCTTGTACTGCGTACAAAACCTTGAAACAAGTGCTTCCTTGCAAGGAAAACAGCAATAAGCTGAAAATACAACCTATACAAGAGGTTGTTGCAACTGCCAAAATGTGGTAGGGACACTAAATAAACTAAACAGCATTCACTGATGCCCAAAAGACCCAAACAATACAGTTTTTTTATGGGGTAGTGAATCCAAATTCATTAGTGTGAATTGGGCCCTGGCAGTACACAATAAAACAATTGTTACTAACTTGCACAATTGCGAAAAGGTATGGGGAAATAGACTCTACAATTTTGTAGTAAAAGCATATTTCACTTCTTTGTTTGCAACACAACAGCACATGAACCCTAAGGCCAACATTTATCCTGAAAAATTAGCTGCTATCATAAGTTGTATAATTTCATTTTCCAAATTCAGGAAGGTGTGCTTGGTTGGTGTCACAAAGTGGAGAGTCAAGAGCAGCCTGATTTTCATATTGTTCAACCCTGAAAAGAATTAACTGCACTGACCTAAACTGGACAAGATGAGCAGCCATGGCTTTTTTGCAACCACTGTAGTCCCCAGAGATCATGTACCAGATAATCCTCCAATCTTTATGATGTAATACTCTTTTTTGCTAAAGATATGTCCTCACAAAGACTCTCATTTTTGAACTGGATAGTGGCTCCGGAAGAAATATATGCAGGCTGTATAGGAGTGATATCCAAGAACTGGGCATGTGCCCCAAAAAAGTATAGAGCACAAGGAGCTAAGTTATAAGGTTTCTGCCAGATGCAACCGATACATATAATTTTATGATCCTACAGAGACATAAAGGGAAAATAAATAGCCTCAATTTATGATAGTAATGCTTTCCATCTTCTTCCTAACAGTACATATATAAATGAGAAAAAGTCAATATCAATAAAAATAAGTCAATCAGTATCAGTAAAAGAGAAGAATAAGTCACTCAAATGCAAGTAATACAGGAAACAGAATGCTGAATGTCAGATGAAAACTGATGAAGAAGAACTTTGAAGGGGAAGCTAAAAATGAGTTTGTGAAAAATAAACTATGTGCCCATCTAGATAATACAAGAAAAGCTTATTTCCACTGGCACAAGCCATTGAAAAAAAAAATAACCAGGGACCAGAGTATTTGCACATGTGTATCACAAAACATTAAATGCAAAACAAATGCAAAACATTAAAAGGGCATCTAAGGCTTAACAGAATGTATTTTAATAAGAATATGTCACCAGCAATTAATTTTTGGTTTGAATGCCACAAATTTTGACTTAGCAGCTAACAAAAACAGCACAATAAGCAGTGACCCAATCATTCCCTAATGCTTCTCACTTATGAATAAAACTTTTCTGACTGCTGCCATAATTTGCTTTCTAATTGTCAAAGGCAGCCAAAAAAGACTGGACACTCCTCCAACACAGCTCAGTGGGAGCAAACTCAAAGAGAGAAAGCAATTAGCACTTAGCAATTCAAAATAAGCAATAGAGGAAAAGAAAAAGAATAACAATAACTACATTTTTAACAATATACTGGAAATTACATTTTCTTTTTATTAAAGTTACATTATAATTTATAAAAAAAACAACTGCACATCTCTAAACATTGCATGTACAGTACATTCACTTAGAGCATGCAAAGAACAAATAAAAGTTATTTACAGCTGTACAAGAACCTCCACTGATTCATTTTATTACTCAAGTATAAGTTATTTCACAAATGTATGCACAATTTGTTTAAGAATTTGTTGAACTTACTATGTTACTGGACTACAGCTGCAATCACCCCCAGTGAATGATCTAAAAGAAAAACATTCTGAAATCATTGATTAGTGTTTTCTTTAATGATAATACAAAATATGACCTGCAAAATAGTAAAAGCACATTTTAAATGTGGATGTACAGTACTGTGCAAAAGTCTTAGGTATTGCAACTTGAATGTCTGTTGAGAAGTACAGGTAGACTCTTTATCTACCGTCAGAGAGGTTTCTGACTGGTCCCAATTCATTGTGCAGCCTGAGAATGACCTCAAACACCCAGTCATACACAACTATCCTGAGCAAAAAGAAGGAATCGTGCAACAGATGGTATGGTCCCCACAGAGCCCTGATCTCAGCATGATCAAGTCAGTCTGGGAGGACATGCAGAGACAGTCAAAGTCTGCAGAAGAACTGTGGCCAGTTCCTCAACATGTTTGGAAGAACCTACCAACCTCTAACTTAAACTGCATGGAAGTTTGCATAAGAGAATTGATGGTGTTTTAAAGGCAAAGGGTGGTCCCACCAAATATTGATCTGATTGAGGTTTTTTTGTCTACTGCACTTTTTAGAAGGTTTATTGATTAATAAGTATTCATGGCATTATTTTTGGAACCATCCTCACTTTATAGCATTTTTCCCACAGATGCCTAAGACTTTTGCACAGTACTGTAGTCCTGTTGTATTTTGCAGTAAGGCCCCTTACTAATGTATGCCAGGAAAACATTCCCCTCGCTGTCACACTGCCACCACTGCCCTGTACTGTTGACACCAAATAGGATGGCCCCATGGACTCATGTTATTTGCTCATGTTACTTCATCATCTTTCCATCAGCATGATGCAAAAGGAACCTGGAGTTGTCTGACTAGGCAACCTATTTGGACTCCTCAGCAGTCCAGGTCTGACACTGCTGTGCTCAATGGAAATGCGCTTTCTTGGACCTTGTGCACCGCATCAGCACCCGACATGGTCTTTGGCTATTGTTGCCCATTTGAAAAAAAGTTTCATAAGTGGTGTTTTTCTATTTTATACACACCAGTGTGGAATTTGCAAATGTGATTTGTCTTGTTATGGCCCATCTGTTTGTTTGCACGATACTCATCATTCTCCTTTGACCCGTTGGATCCCCAAACCGTTTTCATTCAGAGAATCACTGATCACTGGTAGTTTTTGGCTTTTTGCACTATTCCTGGTAAACCCTTGTTATGGCTGTTTGTGAAAAGCCCAGGTCGCCAGCCATTTGGGAGGTTCTAGAACTGGCATGTCAGCATCAACTGTCTCACCATATTCAAAGTCACTAAAATCACTTGTTCTGCTTAATTCAGTGCTCAGTTAAACATTAAATGATGATAGAAATGCTGGTCTGCTTGACTTATACCACACAGTCATGTGACATATAACTTGTTGCAATGTACAAATTCTATGAAGATGGGCTGTGTACCTAATAAACTAGAAACTTAATGTATTATGCTCTGCAGAGCCCACCATTAGTGGTCACAAGTCCTGCTGCAAAAGTGTTAGTAGTTGTACATTAAACAAAATGTTTTATACTATATACACTTCCCTCTATGTCAGAGATAAAGGTTCTGTGGAAAAACAGATTAGCTCTGTGTTTTGTAAAGCATACAAAAAAGCAGAGGGATGGATACGATAGATGGATAAAGGCTGATAAAGGAAAAAGAACGCAATTCAACCCCAGGCTTTTTGTGGCAAAATATAAAGACTTCCTAAATACATTTAGAGCACAAGCCAGGGGGAAACTTACACTTCTCTCAGCCCACAGTTGTTCATTGTGTGGCTGGGAAGGACAAAAGACACTTGATGTTGGGAAAGAATATGTGTAACTTATCTGTCTCAGCCAAACAATTATTGATCTAGGCTTTATTAAAGTCTGTGAGACTCATATGTCTTCATAGAAGTCATTCTCTAAATTGGCAAGACAGCAGCATGCTGGATCACAGTCTCTCTGAAATGCTGGGCACCTGACTACAGTCCACACATTAATCACCAGACATTCTAAACTAGACAAAAACAACCCATATATGGTGCCATTGCATTGAATCAGAGGTAATCAAAATCTTAAAAGTTACAGCATATTTGCAACAAAAAACTTTCATTGCTCATTTTGTTTTTTATTTATACAAATGACAAGATGACAGAATAGTAAGAATGTCATTTTTCTAGTCTTAAAAATGAAAATGTTCCTCGTAAATTTCAGCGATTTATTTATTTATATTATTTAATTTATTAAAGCTTGACTTTCTCCCACAAGGTACTGACATCATTTTTTGAACATTCTTGATCAGTGTGAACTGTCTGTTTTGCAGTAAAATAGCCACTTTGACTGCCTTGATTTGGGTGCCTCATTTTTTCAAAATATTAAAATGCTGCATGTTTTATATTGTTATATATTATGCGTGTAAGGTATATAAATCACTAATCATAAAAAAGTTAAAGTACACTAGATTAAAGAACAGAGTTTAAGTTATTTAATTTAAACTGATTAACAATTTCTGCCATATATTCAGCTGGATATTTTATGCAAGCTATACATGTAACAAAAACCTCAATAATAAAACAGCTGGGACCCTTCTGGGAATTATAAAAACCAACACAAGTCTATATGTTTAACCATCAGTTCACCTATTTACATTATAAATACTAAGTTTAAGTTAAGGTACCGAGTACCTCACCTTATAATCACAGTTGGGACTAAAACTATGTTCATGCTACTTCATTTATTAGTTTATTTGTTTATTTAATTTAATTGATTTTTATAACCTCTCCAGATGGTCACTACAAACTCATATTAACTGGCGATTGCTTACTGATTTGTCACATAAAAATATAAAGTTAATCATCTTGTTTTTAATTACCAGCACCAGAAACAACCTGTAAACACTGTGGAAGTGAGGGAAATTAATACAGTCTCAAAATTCTGTTCTGTTTTGGTGTGTTTTACTGCCATCAAATGGCTGGGCATGAAAATGCAGATCCGCTTGGATCCACAATTGACACATATTGTATAAAACGGGTTAGTGAAAAAAATATTGTTAAAAATAAACAAATACAATAGAATACAGTCATATCTTTGAATAATTGTACGTAACTCAACCCATTTGTAACACAAGGAGCCAGGATATATACACATCAGAGTGACTGATGCAATAGAATGTGATGTTATTGTGCGTCAGTCAGACTAAATGTGTTTACATAATAAGGTAATTTGAAGCTACTATTTCATAGTCCATCTGGGCTTTAATATCCATGTCATAGTGCAATGCCTACTGCCCTGACTCTGGTGCCCAGCAGTCACCCATTACCAAATACTCTACTTTCCAGAATGGGCCAAAAGTAGGGCAGATTTAATTGTTTCAGGACAACACACTGCTCTTTTCTGGTGCTTAGTGCAGTGCTTTTAAACCTTCCAATAAGTTGACTGGCTGGCTTGTATTTAAAAAAGGTATTCTTGGGACAGGTATTTCTTTCACCACACAAATTCAAAATCGATCTGTATTGTTTTTAGTCATATCCTCTGTTTTATTAGGACTTCCGTCATATGTACATTACATACTTGATATCTTATATACAGGGTATGCAGCGCCTACAGGGCGGTGTAGCAGAAAAGGCAGACTATGTTTGGTATCTATAACACTGTTTAAGTCTTTGAAGATCTTCTTCCATTGCGTTTTTCAATCAGTGGCTGGTAGAGCTTCCATTAGAGCAAAACAATCTGCATTCAGAAATGACAAATCATCAAAATAATATGTGAACTGAAAGACACAAAGAGCCACTTGTGTTATATCAAACTTTGCACTTTGTTGGTTTTGTAATATCACGGTGCCCAGAAGGACTTGCAGTATAGCCTCAATTGCAACCACTATCAGGATAGTGAAAGGTGAAGCACCTCTATTAGTTCCTTGGATCAGATTTGTAGGCAGGTTTTATTTCAGATTTATTTTATTTCCTTTAAAGTGCTGTGGTTAAGGCACTTGAGGGGGCTCTTTGTCCAGACCAAGGAGCAAAGATAGCATAGCTGCAATGACCTACTGCCTTACATCAGAGTAGCTTTCTACTGTGTGAGTGGAACAAATTACACTGAATGGGTTCTTAAAAAGTGCAACAGATTATTTTCCAAAGTGTGCCCGTGGAACAATCCAACAGCCTTAGAGTGGCATCTTATCTGCAATCAGGTTTAGTGGTTGACTCTGCAGGTTAAGAGTGTGGAGCAGAAAAAAAGGAACTGAGGGAGGGTGCTGTTTCATTTTACACAGAAATCAAGAATAATGTCTGCTACCCAAAGAAAGGTCTAGAAACTGTGTAGCAACTTTTGGCTCTTATGAGTTAGACTGCTGTAAAAATGCTGCAGCTCTACCCTCCAGTCCAATAATGGTGTGAAATGGACATTGTTAAGTGCTTTGTGTAACTGAGTGTAACAGTTGGCTGTACTGTAACCCATATCTAGTCCTATGTATAGAAGAGAGAGGACTGCAGAATCCAGATGGTCTCAAAAGCTGTTCAGTTAACAAAAAGGTGTTTAATTGGCATGGTCATCTAAGACAATCAGGCAGATGGAGGAGGAAGTTCCCCATATGCCTGATCATAGATGATGGACTGCAGAGTTTGCACAGCATGCAGTGGTGATACGACACCAACTGTGGGCTTTGGACTGCCTTTATTGCAGGGTGAGACAGAAATGGAAATGTGGGTGAACGTGAAATTGGACGCAATGGTCTGTGACTAAGAAATGTGTTCTTAACTGAGCACAATCTGTAGTTGAGTTTGACATTTTATAATACTCGTGGTACAAAAAGTCAGAACCCCATCTCAGAGAACAGAGTGATAGTGTCTTTCAGGCAGCATGGAATTCAATACAGAGGCAAAAGGGTCAAATCTTTACATTACTGAAATAATTCATGAATGTTGATTTGTGCCTAGTGATATGACATTTCTTGGTTAGTTCCATTAATAGCTGGTTAATTCTCATGTGCTTGAAATAAAAATGAGGGGCAAAAATTCCACTCTGTCTACAACTCGCTATAGTGTGTACAGAATGCTGCAAGTTAAATGATGAGATGAGATGATAACTTTTGGGCAATACAAGTACTGGGAATTTTCTAGGAGGTTATTTCAGCTTTTTATTATGAAATGTTCAGTGAGATTTAAATTCCATGAGTATATGAGATAAAACATGTAAGGTATGTAAAATTTAGATACAGCTGGCTCAACCATCAATGCATGACCACGGTCCCCATGACCATTACTAGCCAGAAAAATTTGCAAATCTTAAGTAGCCACTCAGTCTTCATGGGTCATTTGTGTATATGTGCCTTGCAAATCTATAGATTATCATAGTTTACAGTGGTCAGTCTTTGATGCAGAATACAGGTAGACCCTTACCGTTTAAATCAGAGTTTAAAGCTTATTTACTTTGCAACCAGACAGTCTTGCAGTGCAGTGCAGTTTGATTTTAAAGCTTTCCCTACAGCGGGGAATTGCCAGCCTCATATAGAGGCATTGTCTTGAAACTACAATAATAATTTAAAAACTCAGAGCATTGTTCTTTCCAAATTACTGTCAGGAATGCTTTTGTTATACATGATGTTATGCTAATCTGTTTTCTGAGAAAGAACCATGGTCAAGATCTTGTATCTAAATTCTAGCACTTCTGTTTTTTGGCTGGAACTGTGACTTCATCAGAAGTCAATAGTTATTTTTTTGAAAACCGTTCTGAGAGACAGACCCACTCATCTGCAAAAGGTTCAACTGGATTTCCAAGGAGTCCTGTTCAGTTCTACTCCATTAATTAAAGGACCCATTATTCTTCGCCATGCAAAAAGCTTATTTTTGCATGTTGGTCAGAGTTCAGATTTCTAGCACAAACTTGGCCTTTGTACCGGGCACATGGGAAATATGCCCATCATGGCTATGCTGTTTGGTGGATTGCACTGTATAGAACAACTGGCATTTTCAAGCTGCATTATGGCTACAGTGAGACTGGTCTCTTTTCAGGCACAAAATTGCTAAATGGTACATGGTAACAGTGGGCCAACCTGCAGCTGACTTTAAGGCTCAGGGAGAGAATGCAATATACTGATGTGCAAGGTCTGTGTTCAGTTGCTACAAACAGGATCTGAATCCTGATGTGTACATTTATTACACGTGAAGGTGTGAAGTACTGAATTCTCCAGCAGCAACAGGGAATTGCAGAATTATCAGCAACACAGCTGCAATACATCCCAAACAGCAACTCACCCAAAGACTATTGCCGCTCACAGGCACCTCTGTGCAAATAGAAGGAGGTGGGAGACTCGCTTCGTGAGAACACGTTCTGCTAGATTTTGAAGGCCACAGTGAAACAGACATGCCTTTTCTTGTTCTCTCCAATAGTGACTCAAAATATATTTTTAGATTCATACCTCAAAGCTTTATATTTCTCTCAGGTCTTTTCTCTCCTAAAGCACCATTTTAAGGTTGGACCCAGGATGGGAGTCACAGTTCTCAAGTGTTTATTTTGATGTTGCTGTGCTGGTTCCTGTATGCTTTTTGCAACTTGAATTCCATTAGCTCCCTTCCTTGCCAAACTGGTGGACCATTCTGGGTAGAGGCTGGGTGTTGCTGCTCATTGGTGACCCTTTCAACTGGTCTTGTCTCTGCTGTGCCAAAGACAGCAAATGAGAGCCACTGTCAGACTAGATCACACAGAGGGAATGGTGACACTCTGGTTGGTTTTCTTTTTCATCCTGGGGACAGACAGATGGCTCAGTAGGCTGAGAGGTGGGGAGGGTGACTGTTATGGTCGGTATCCAGCACAGTCACGCCCACTGCTGCCAACCATGTTCATGAGGAAAAAGAAATCCCTGACATTATATTATTCCGCTAAAAGAGGGGTAGAGAAGAACCTTTTTTGCTTACATATGCATTCTGTATTAAAATAGCTAGTGTTTTATCAATAATTGTATCTTTCTGTCTATTGGGACAGAAAAAGAATTATGTTTATAGCTAAAACATTTTGCTGCAACTTCTCCTGTTTAGTTTTACAAATTTTAAATTCTATTGCTCCAGGGCCTACTTACTCCCACCATGTCCCACATAATACTGTGGTATTTTTTAGAGACTAGTTATCATAACCCAGTGCTACTCAGTTGTCCTACAGCTACGCTTTATTTCTACTGTAAGCTTAATATAAACCACAACCACAGATTTTCACGATTATGTAAAAATGTTAAGGGCATAATAAAAATGTCCTTATCTTCTGCTACTTCCCCTTCCCATTGCTGCTCTGCTCTGAGATCTTGTTTGTCCAAACGGATGACGTTAGACATTTTGTTGTGGTATTGTAAACAAGGATTTTCTTGGCACAAGATTAAAGACGTGTTCAGTATGAACAGCAGTTTAACGTCTTATTTAGGCAAGAATTATAAAGAGAAGCCAAAATGCAAAAAAATCTCATTAAATGGGTAATTCTATTATGCTTAAGGTAGAGCTTAAAGCTGTAAGTTCTGATTTTCATGGATTTGCAAGTTCTGCTTCTTTTCAGGGCTTTCATAGAATATCTAGTTTCAGAACAGAATGAACATAGAAATACACTGTTATGCTTGTCTGAAATCCCAGAGCTGAGTCCGAACTGCCTTGTCTTCTGTCCCTTAGAGGCACGGACAGAATGGGCCTAATGCATACCCTGTTTGCGGAGGGTGGATGGGGGGGCGGTCCAGACCTGCTCAACGTTCTCCATCTGCTGTGCTGTGATCTACACTTTATCGTCTCCCCTCCTTACAGCAGAGGAAACACAGCCTCCTTATAGGGAGGACTCAATCCAATTAAGGATGTTTCAGGAGTCGGGAGGCAGATCAGTGTCAGAGGCTGTCCATGACCTGCGGCATGGCACAGCACGGCCAGCTAGCACCCCACCATCAGCAGACCTGTTAATGGGCCCTTCTCCCCTGCTTTCAGCCTAGTCACCAGATGCTAAAAAAAGAACAACAAACCAAGACATATCTTGGAGATGACACATACAGAGAGAAATGCAGTTTTTGCAGTACTATTTTAACATAAATGTGCTGTCATTTAGGGGAAAGATGTACGCAGTGATTGCAGCTGATACCAGTGGACCCAGAGGACCCAGATTTGAATCCCACTTCTCAGCATAATACCCTTGAACAAGGTACTTACCCTGAATTACTCTGGTAAAAATGAATTAACTGTACAAATGAGTAAATCATGATCGTAGCTTAGTATACAAAGCTAACATTCTGAGTTGCTTTGGAAACAAGTGTCAGCTCCTAAAGTAATTTTCTAGAATGAGATGCATCACTATCCAGCCTAGATAGTACAATCATTTGCATCTGTGTTGATGTTGTAATGCAAATGTAGGCTGGAGTTATAAGGAAGGCTTATTTATGTTCAGTTAGCCTTCAGGAGTTTACCATAAAATTATAATACTTTATATTTACACAAAAACACAGTACAAAGAATGAATGAATACATGGGCTCTGCTTGTGTTGGTAGCAGCATTCTGCAGCCTTTTGCAAAGCTCTTTGTCCAAGTTGCTAAAATGGCAATGATTTATAGAGGTGAGGCTGGAGCCTTATTGGCTCTCTCTTCCTTCTGGTGAAGAGTTTAACTAATTCAATTTCTGAAGAAAAAAAGATTATAACTTTCACTGCACAGAAGTGCCATTGTGAGAAGCAGTGTGTGCAATAGCATCTGCTTTGTTTCCATGTACAATTCACAGAAAGTTATGCACTTTGAATACTGAGGACAATCTTTGTGCTTGTGAAGATTAAAGACTATCAAAAAAAGCCATGACGGTGCTCTGAATAAATCAGAAATGTCTAATGGAAGCTAACATACCACATCTTAGACTGCCATTTTAAAACAGGGAGAGTATAAGCAGGGACAGTACAGGCCAAAGCCTTCTTGATAAGTGTTTACCTGGACTGTGCTTTTTTTTTGTGAATGCCCAGATTTTGGTATAGCAATGTTTTACATCTACTGTGCTCATCAAAGATTTCTTTCCTGAATTAAATGTAATATCTTAATTGTAACACTAGTTACTGAGGCAGCTTTCCCTATTTCATGTTCTTATTTACTACCTGTTGTACAACAGAATAAAGCCACATTTGTTTGGTTTCAAGATCTCATAAAAAAGTACACTGCGACACGATGTGGGATTGGAACTGAAAATCACACGAAAACGGAACAAAAGAAATTGGGGAAAAAAATTAAGTTTTGTGTCTTTATTTTCCCAGCCATAAGTTTCCTGAAATTAGTGCTTTATGATATTGCGGATTATTAATATGTTTCATTAATAATGAACTGCTGCTTAATTCCAGATTGTTAAATGGGTGTATGCATTACATATGTGTGTGTGTGTGTGTGTGTGTGTGTTTGTGTGAGAGTATATACACATATTTTATTCTTATTTACCTATATATGTGTTCTTTTCAGGGCAGTTAGAAAGGCCAGTGAACTTGATAGTAAAGATTTTAATTTAAACAGCCTTGAAATTTGGGGTACAGTTAGTAAAGACCAAGAACACTAAAACAACCATTATTTGTGCAGTTTAAATCTAAAACTGCCTGTAATTGCATTAATGTGTAACTCTGAGAAAATGGAACTCTCATAATCTGTCTTGCAGCAGTGAAATAAACCTTGATGTTATGCATAGAAGCAATTTACTGCATGAATCCTTGGGGGCCCATCCTCAACACTTTTTAATATGACCAATTGCCCTGGCACATAAATAAATAAATAAATATACGAATATATAAAAAAAAAATACACAGGAGGATTTAGGAAATCATCCTTCCACATTAATCTAATATTACAGTTATGTCCCCTTTAGTGTGTGCACATTATTCAATGAATTTTGCATGATGGCTACAGTTTGACTGCTTCATAAATAAATCTTACAATGACTGTAGCACATTACCAGGGATTTGCTTTGCTGTTATTCACACTTCTTGACTGATAACGGAGAAGAAATAATTAAGTACCATCTGTGAAGAAAATTTCACATACGCTTTAACGCTCATTTGACCCTTATAAGAATTCATCAGCCTCAACATGTAATCAAACATTTTTAATCTTTTTGATTACAGTTTTATAGCCATTTATTACAGACTACAGGAGGAGGCAATCTCTAAGGTCATTTTGATAAAGGAAACCAATAATGTTAATCTTTACCATGTGGTTTTGCAGTATAAAGTTCCTAATTGGTAGGCTCCATCAGTCCGTTTAAGAAAGCCATTCATCACTGTTCTCCAAAAGCACGTTTGGAAAATGACATTAGATGGAATCTGTTTTCCCTCACAGTACTGCTCAAGGTGATGTACAATGGATGCTGATGGACACAACTTTTTTGGATTCCATCTGGAAGCACAAAAAAACGTTAGAAGTTGGAACGGCAAATGGGATACTGTTTCTTGTCGAATTAAAAACAAAAGTGTGTGATTGTAAACATATCGTAGCACTGGGAAAAACATCTGGAGAGCATTGTTTGTGGGGCAAATTGGTGCATGTGAAGGGACTAATTAAAACCCCCCTAAGAATATTCACATCCTAAGGTTCGGCACCTTCACAATTACCCCACTGGGTGAAGCTAAACAGACGCACAGGAGTAAAGACAAAACTATCGTAATCTTACACTACAAAGCTGAATTCCTCATTAGGAAAACCTTAAACACACTTCCTATTCTTTAAAACACTCAAGTGGTCACAAGAATGACAAAAATGTTAACAATACAATTTTTATTCACTATAGTTTTAGCAGACACAGCTATCCAAACCAACACATGCATGTCATAAGAACCAGGAACAATTTAGCACAAACACTAAGGGGTGGGCAAGAACACATAAAGGTAAAAGTAACAGGACATAGAAAAGTAAAAAGCTTGTGCAAGAGGCCCAACATCACTTTGAAAATCCGGGAGGGCAGCAGAAAAAACTGGAAGAGAACATCGGTGGTTGAGGAGAATACACAGGAGCTTACACATGACAAACGGGGACATGGTGAATAAAGAGTTTATTTACTCACAAGTGAAATTGGTTTTTTTCATCTTTCAAAAAAGATGCACTCATTTATATGAGATTAAATAAATGATTTATCAGTCAGGCTCCAGACCATCACAACCCTGACCAAGGCAAGTGGTAATAAGAATGTAATAATGGATAGATGGATGGAAACTTGCAGTAGTGATATTTTAAGCCAGAACAACAAGCAGTGAGAAAACACAACTTTTATTGCATCTAAAAAACGCTGATGATGCATACGAAAACGCACACATACAAAAGTGTAGTCTCATGCTTCTCTGCTGAAAGAACTGCGCATTGTGCAAATGCCATAATATCTTTGAGCAATTTTAACATCAAGTAACAGTAAAAGTTATTTTACGTCAATCTGTCTCAGCTGCACTCAGCAGAAGGTCTAGTTTGAATAAACAGCCTGAAGAACCAGATATCTGCGCAACCATTACCTGCAATGAATGTAATTAACACCAATGATCTTACCACTTCAGGAAGCACTTGAGTGTTGGAAATGAAATATGAATGACTTCCAGCAGTCCAGCAACCATGCTTTCTTAAAAAAAAAAAAAACAAACAAAAAAAAACTACGGTCTGGCACAACCCGACTGCAGCTCTTATAATGTACAAAATTTCTCACCCAGACATCAAGGCTTGTATTTTTCAACTTAATTTGTTTTGAAGTGCTCTGGCTGTGTGACTAAGAAAATTAATGTGAAAGTCATCAAATTAGAATAATAATATCAGAAACAGTGAGACCTGGATAACAAAAACCTAGGCTGAAGAGTCTAAGCAAAAAAACCCAAATACTACAATTAAACAATTTCTGTCATAGTCTTTAAGCCACTCTATGGAACTGTGAGTAACATTAAAAACATTGTGGAAGGATTCAGCACACTGCTGTAATAGAGAACCTTTGTGTTTTAATCCGACGTAGTTGGTGAGAGTTGTCTTAATGTGTTTTTTGAGAACAGGTACATTATTAGTTCTTTTTTTTCCCTCTGAGACCACTGACTACCTCATTCTTGTTCCTAGCATGTTAATTTTCTCGAATCTCAACATATATTGTTTTCTTCTGCCTAACAGGAGACAGGTAGCTTAGTTCAACCGTGAGGTGCTGCTTCCTACTAGGCTCAGAATGTGTAATGTTTTTGCATTGTGAAGAAGTTCCTGAACAAATCCTACTGTGACATTAATGAAGTCAAGTGTCAGGCACAGTAGTACTTCCCCTTAAGCATATGAATACATCTTTCTTTATGACTTAATGTCCCTGTACCCTTAGGAACATTCACATGTACATTAGTGCCAGCGTAGTAATAGCAAAAGCGGAAAGCTTACTTCTTCACATAAAGAGCTGTCAACTGCCAGTATTACTGTCTGAAAGTATATTACTCAGAGAAATAGACATGTGATGGACAACATTCTCTTCAGTACTTGGGATTCAAGCATACAAACATCTGGGCCTTTCACAGTAACAAATCACAACAAAATGTACTATTCGGATATGACTGGGGACATAAATGCAAGCATGTCAAAATTATTAGAAAAGCACTTGTTAAGTTATGTCACAATTAGAGCTGATTCATTGTGCTGATGTTATATTTGAGACTAAAGCTCCATTTGTGAGGGACCTCTCCTTACACCGGTTAATGACACGTGTGGCCTCAGCATGTGGATATCGCTGTCGTTCAATTAACTGTGATTAGGAGAAGGTCAGCAGATGGCTGAGGCTGGCCTGAGAGGTATCCTAGCAACCAGGTCATCCTAAGAGAGAGGGCAGTCTGGAGGAGTCCTGAGAGTGCGCCTTTAGAGGAGGAAATCCTTGTTTGCCGCTTTGTCCTTCAAGCTCCATTTTTGTGCTTTTTTGTGCTTTTTTGTGCTTTACGAGCACCATGTCAGCGATACAAATTACTTAGCTTACCTGTGATTTTCTCTTAAGGGCAAATTATGTACATCATTATTGTTGTCAAAGTTTTACTGAGGGTTACAAGAATACATTTAGCATTACATCAAATGATATTTAAAACTGAAAAAAATGCAGGTTGTTTACTGTACTTTTACACAGTCTTGTGACTCCAAAAGACCCACTGTTGGATTGTCATGCCAGATTCTTTTTTTTCTTTTGAGAGACTGGTCTTCTCAGTGAAAAAATATAAAAGTACAGCAAAATTTTCAGAACACCAGTATTTTAATCAAACTGTTACAGCTAATAGCACAATAACAAAAAAAAATACCGCTCTTACAGTGTGTTTCACTGTGATAAGACTAAAATCAGACATACATATAGACCATGTAAAATCCATCCATCCACTATTAACTGCTTAAGCAAGGTCAGATTCAAATATGTTTGTATTTCTTTTGTGCTTTTTATTTTCTGAGTTAATGTCTATCTTTTGTAGTTGCTTTGAATAGACCTCTACAAGACCATTTTACAGTTTGCGCAATTTTGCATGCCTGTTCTCTACAGTTTATCACCTACAACATTAACATTCATTGATATACCTATGCAGGCAATCCATGTATTACATGTGGTAACTTTAAAAATGGGTGGCATGATAGTTTCACAGTTCTGCGGCTGAAAGGGTGTGAGTTTGAATCTGGCTCAGTCTGTGTGGAGTTTACATGTTCTCAATGTACCTGCAGGGGTTTCCTCCCACTGTCCAAAGACATGTGCATCAGGTTAACTGGTCACTCTAAATTGCACAAATGGTTTGTGTGGTCACCCAGTAATCTACAGGGGGGCAGTTTCATGGCCTTGGGCCCGTTGCTTCCAGGACAGGCTCAGGATTCCTGAGACCCTACTAAGGATAAATGATTAGGAGGAGGGACTATACAAATGGCAAGCAGGTCCAGTTGCAAAAGACTATCTGTAGAAATCTAAAGCTTGTAAAAACAAACTGATGTCCCTGATAAAACTTCATAGCTCTGTAATGACTTTGAAAAATCTATGAAAACATGACTGTTACTTCATTGCTTTTTTTCCCTCAACAATGAATGTTCTCTTTTCTTCATGCATAATATAATCTGTTCACCCACACAATGCAGAAGGGAGCAGGGCACAGAGGCAAATAATTGAGCAGTCAGTAAAAAGGCAGCTGTAGATGTGGGTGGTGTACAATAATTGCTGTGGAGTACCTGTAGACCAGCGCTGTGTCCATCCTGCCAGCTTCTCCCTCTGAACTGAGTCACAGTGCTGCGGATCTGTGCGCCTCCGTTCCTTAAGCTTCCCCTTTCATCTCTGAAGCTTCCCATAACACAAAGCACAACTCATCCAGAAGTGACTATCTGGGCACTGTCCCGTCAAAGAAAGACTGTACAAAAAAGAAAGAAAAAAAGAAAAAATTGTGAAAAGCAAAGTACCAATGTGGTGGTTAAGTTTATTATTTCATTGTGGTTATTCAAAGTGACTTCATCCTTTCATGCAGCTGTAGTTTTTAATTTCAGTAATTCATGTTAAGGAGTTTGTTCAAGGGCACTATAACAACACTTCCAGCATCTCTTGACCCTGCACTGGAAACATTTATATGTAAATATTGCCAGTTTTCCTTGTTTTACCTATTTTCCACCTTTCCCTGTTTCATAGTTCTGTTCACCGTACTGGTATCTGCCTATTTTCTGCTTGTGAATTGCTGAAGTTTGCAGTCCCCTTCATCAGTTCTGTTTTAAGGTTCCTTTTGTACTGAGGAGGTCCTACTGCAAGCCTGCTGGTTTTTTGTCTCCCCAGCACACTTGGTTGTTCTTCTGTAATTACATTGCTGTTCTTCTTTTGCGAGATGACAAACAAACAAACAAACAAACAGATAGATAAATAAATAAATATAAAATAAAAAGCAAATAAATAAGCAACATCTTTAACGTCACACCACATGCGGACCTTTAATCTCTGGAAACGAAAAACAAAAACGTGAAATTGTGAACAAACATAAAAGCGATAGGCAGACAAGGTTTTATCACTGATGCTGTGTGGCTCTCAACAGACCTCTTCCTCTGAAGATCTATGACTCAAGAGAGAAATGTTTTCCATGGTGGTTGTTTTCGATTGTCCAGCACTGCCTCAAGGGCTGCTCAGTAGAATTACCTATAATTTTTTCTTTTCCTGTGTGTGTTAAGTACTGTTGTCCTCAATTGTTCCTGCACAAATTGACAGCACAAAGTGTTCTAAACCTGTACTGACAATTAGCAACCATATATTTTCTAGCTCTCTGAACAAAGAACTTTTGAATCTTCAGTAATCCCAGTTGTGGCCTTTAAACCACAAAGAGAATCTGAACAAGAACACAAATGCAACACCTGTAATTCTGGCAGCTGGACCTCTTTAAATGTGGTGAAGCACAGACATACTTCAAACTAAGAAACTTAACATTGGATGAACTTTGCCCTAAAAAATTTTAAGGAGGTTTGTAAATGTGTTAACTTTAACTACGCGTATGCAGTTTTAAAAAACTCTGACAAAACAAGCCCCGGTACTAATTTAATTTGATCATTTAACAGAAATAATTGCATACATCTGTCCCTGCGAACTGTGTTTTTTCCTTTTCAGTTTTAGCTGATTTCAGCACCAAAGCAATTCCTTATATTATTTATTTTCCTCAGCTACAACAGCTAAAATCTAAAAGCTACATCACTGCAGGTAATATATTATTCTATAATAAGATATTACCACCTGTTAAAGTACAATCACTCAACTCTAGTGTCTGAATAAAAAACTGTGGAAAGAAGTTTGTCATTTTTTGTTGAAGAGAAAACAGATTATTCTGTTATTGTTTGCTGCCTAATATTTTAGAGACACAGGAAGACAATAAACAAACCAATTCTGCAGCCTGACAGGGGGAAGATATAAGATATAAGATATTCAGGTAATACTTGCCTGAAATCAAAACAACAACACTTTCAGAAATGGGTGGGCCTGTGTTTCCATGCTCAAATAAATGTATTAAAAAAAAAACTCCCTCATAGTTTTCAATCCAAGTGTTTTTCTCCGTTTTACTGCCCCAGTCCAAAAGGCAGATAGGCTGCAACTGAAGCACAAATAATAATGAACATTTCCTGTTGACTTCAGTCAATTTTATTCGCATAACAAAATGTCACTGACCAAAAGCATAGCTATAAATATAAGTTCTGGCAAGTTCTCCCAGTCGGTGAGAAGGTATTCTTCTTAATTGCTTGTTTACTTATGCACCTGGAGTGTCAGATGTCCAATAATTTTTTTTAGTCACGCAACAGTTAAAACGTCACATGTGGACTGCGCAGCAAGACATACATTCCTGATTTTTCCTTATATTACAACACAGTTTTGTCATAATAGAAGATGTCACGGTTGTGTCAAATTTGTCTTGTACTTCACGTAGGCTTTGTTAGGGTTTTGTTAGACTGTATAATCTAAAGAAACTTGTCAGCTGTGAATTAATACTGCATTTGGGCTTTAAGTGCTTTATGCAAGACAACTAGTCACTCAGATTGCCACATCTATTATACCAGGCTTGCAGAGAGTATTATATGAAAATACACCCAAAGAAATGTAAAAGAAGCAAAATTTCATGCAGCTATTCAAGTGAACATAGACTGTACTTATATATCACTCATTACAAAGTAATTAATATATTGGACTGAATGGATACTAATACAAGGAGAGGAACCAAGTTAACTTTTGTGAACTCAAGATCACAATGCTCAGCTTTAAAGCAGATAATGCCTGTAGCTTACCAGCAGGTTGTTCAGTTAAAATTCTGTGCTGTATCAAAAAATTTTGAAGCGGCAACAATGAAAAATAACTACCGGAGCAAATTTTGGACCAATGGTAATGAGTGCCTAACCAGTTCTTGATCTAGTAATAGTTCATAACCAGTTTAAATCTTATATACATCAAGTGATGCAAGTTCATTATTTCACTCTGCTTAAAAAAATCACGTTGCACGATGAGCTTGACAGGAAGGTAGGATTATTCTGTCAGTTTGTGTCCTTGTTTACAATTGAGGTTCATGCCAGTGTTGAGCTTCTGGTGTTTCTTCTCTGTCTATATGTTTATTTTCCAAGGTGTTTTATGGAACACTGGATGAATGTAATAATGATTGTGTTTCAACATTACTATTATGCTATTCAGTAAAGTGTTATTTTCGTACTACAAACCAACCAGAAAAAAAGAAAAAAAAGCATAAATAAAATCATTTACATTCTTAGTCCAAGTATTAGGGCTCTTGTTAGATTTGGAAGAGCTGAAGAGGTTACGCAGGGACTGCATGATTCAGGCGTTCCATTAAATTGCTTGGTTTCATCTTCACTATTAAAATAAATATTTCTCACTTTATTATAAAATTGATTACTTGCCAAGGGTTGTGAGGCAACTTTGCTTCTTGGTCAACCTCTGTGCAAGATTTTTTTTTTGTTTAACGTTTTGAGAAAAATAAATCGAACTTTCAGGCAGAGTGCTTTCTCTTAATTATTTCCTGTCAGTACACGCAGTTCTAAGTACATATGGTGCTGAGTTTAAGAGATACCGGTGGCCCACAGCCTACACAAAAGTCAAGTGCTCCAGGCTTACTCATATTCTCTCCTGCACAGTGAATGCAGCCCAATTACCCATCCGCTTCAGGATCACTTCTTCGGAAAAGGGAATTGATGCTTTTAAAATGCTTAACGAGATGATTTATTCATTTTAATTTTCAGACATGAGCTCCTTTGATCTTGGGAACACCGAGTGGTTTTGCCTCTTCTTATCCCAGTAGGGGGCGCCAAGACAAGCCCGGCTGGGCCTGTTGCCTAAGCCCCTCCACTGCTTGTAAAACTAGACTCGAAGTCCCAGCATCATCCTCTTTTACCCTGATGATAATGTACAGCTCAAAACCAAATGGCAGTTAACTGCATCTGCGGTGAAAATAAACTGCAGTTAATTCCACCTTTTAAATATGTTTTTTCCCCCCAGATGCAATTTCACATCTAAATGTTGTACCAGTTACTTAAACTGAGTTTCTTCCAAAAACACCCAGCTATACAAACTGATTGCTTAAATTCACAGTGAGATGCCCTTTATGTAGCTGAAAAATGTAAAGGAATAAACACAATAGAGATGATTGGATGTTGATGTGTTCTCCCATTATAATCAATACGCAGCCCTGCCTCTGTCAGGAACTGCTGGGAGCCATCAATTTACCAGTCAGTGCAATAATTACAGGGATGCCAATATATATTTGTAACCAAACACAGTGGAGAACACAGACACCAGCAAGTCAATCGGTTAGTATTTGAATAGCCCCACATCTGTTTAACTGTAAAAATGTTAAAAGACATATAAAATAGGCTGACCCCTGAGGGATTTTTAATAATTAACTGTATTCAGTGCTATGAGTTAGCTCAATGTTAATATTAAACTTCACTTATTGTTTATAATTGTAGTGTTTCCTTTACTGGCACAACGGATTCTGATAAAACTGTTCATTCATTCATTCACTCTTGTTCTGCACTGGCTCAAGAAAAAGTGTTTTGGTTGCAAAATTGTACTTGTACAGCAGTGTCATAAAAATACTGAGAGTTAAGAGCTATTAGACTTGTTGAGATTGACAGAAAATTCAGATTAATGGCAGTTCTCATTATAGTACTTCCACATTCAAACTGTGGGCCTCAAGTTCCTTTAAATGCCACGCCATATCTCACTTCACTAATGAAATCAAAGAAATGAAATAATTATTCATTATTTGGCTGCGATGAGAGGCTGGAGTCAGCTACCACCTCTGACTGGGAATCTCTGACTGTTTCACGCTTTCTGTGCACACTGTGTCGGGTCACAGAGCGCCAAAGGTGAAACATGTTTGAATTGTATAACTTGCATCACATAGTTATCATAATAATTTCAGACCTCAGTCTCTGTAAGGTTGTAGAGGAAATATTGAACCATATTTGTTCTTGTTAGTGTGTTCTGCACACTAAAGAGTATTGGCTTTACAATAGCACCATCTACCAAATGCTGGGAGAACAGGAACAGATCACACCACAACTTCAACACAACTACTGGCCTTTGATTTTCCCCCACTATTCTTTTCACTGTATAGTGCTGTTGTTATTGGTTGTTTCACTTGATCCGTGTATCTATTTGCTTTTTGCATGATTCTTAACTGCTACAAGGCATTTGGTGCGAACGGTGCTATTGATAATAATGTATGGTGTAGAATACCACATGTGTATTTTCCACTATTATAAGTAGTAGTAGTACTGCTAATGTTAACCCAGTCTCTGTCTAACCAGCTCATTTGATATGTAAACCAAGCTTTAAAAATACATTTTCTTAATTTAAAAAAAAAAATAAACGAAAAAAACTAAAGAAATTAGCTCCAAAGTTTTATTTACCTTTTTAAAATGTAAATGTGCTGATTTTTATTTTTTTCATACAACTTCACAGAAAGTGCATCACTGTGACATTCATAGATATTTACTTTGCAAAAGACAGTTCCAGAAAATATTTTCAATGCCCTTTATAGGAGAAATTCACAATGGATTTTGTGCACAAAACACATAATGCCATCACCTTTGAAAGTTCTGAGTCTGTAGGTCTAAATTTGGCCCCAATTCTATTGTTGACATTTGCTCCAATAAGTTTATGACTCTCAGCTACACTTTATGTGCAGCTGAATGAATGTCTGCATATATAAGTGCCTGGCTGCTGAGTGCAATTTTATCTGGCATATATTCATTTGTATGCCTCATACTTCTCCAGATTATACCAGGATAACTAAAAAAATGAAATATCATTCAGCACATCAGTGACATGAAGTAGTACAAAAATCTTTCAAAACTGTTTTGAGTATAAAGGTGCATCATAAAAAAATTAACAGTACAGTATGCTGGATAATGTACTACAATGTTGTAGTAAAAAAAAATCCCTATTATAGTTATGTATAATATTATACATGTATACATATATATAGAGCTAAATATGTGACCGCTACCCTCCAAAGGTGTCAAAATAAACCAAAGGTGTTAAAATATATTGCTTTGAATATTACACTTACTAAAATATGAAAACTTTTAAAACAATTCAAATATTTTATTCAGTTCTTTGACAATTTAATGTATTTATTTAATTTTTTGATTTTATTTTTGTATATAAAGTTTTAAAATTATACTGAGCTCCATTTAAAGAGTCTGCAGTATTTGTGAAAAAGCTTCTTTAGTTTATCTTTTAATGTCAGCATTAGTAATAATTTAATTAAATGAGATTACAGAGGTCATTTGTCAGGCACATGAAATGAACAATTATTATAAATGCATTATGGTATATCTGTATAAACCATCCTGTTCACTATCTGCTTTTTTGTTGCAGTTTGCAGGTTTTTGGATAAATCTAAAAAAAAGTTCAGGTACAGCTTTTCAGCAGTGGTTTCACTGAACGTTCAGTTCCTTAAAAAGCAGGTTCATGGGAAAAAAACTTGGCAGATTATTGTTCATCATGAAAATGTATTACGGAATAAAAAAGCTGTTAGGTTATAAATAAGAGCACACACCTCTGTAACAACATGGCGGAATCTATATTTTATGAATAACATTCTACTGAATGCCTGGAAAATATTTCAGTCTATTTAGACTTTGGTCTAGATATACCCACTGTTCCATTTTATCTTACGCTAGTTTTCCCAGAAAAAAAGATATTTTTATGTATAACTTGAATGTACACTTATGTGCTACAGTTAATATGTTCAAAGACAGATGGTCATGTAACTCTCTCATGTTTATTCTATATGTTGATAAAATGTTCAAAGAAGCAAACTAATCTGAGTTGATAATCTTTTTAATTCAGATTTTTTTTATTCTACTACAAACTGCAGCCTCTGAAAGCCAATATATGCACAAGACACATTTTTCAAAATGTTTACTTATGATGCTGATAGTTAACAAATTGTATGTAAAAAGAGATATTTATTAATCTCCAGAAACAGAGGATGATTGTGTGCTGTATGGGTTCTATATTGATTTGCATATGAGGGCCTCAGTTCAAGAATTTCATTGCCACATTAGCTGTGGAATGGATTCATGATGTTTCTGTTTAAAGACTTTAATATTTCACATCAGTTCAGATAAGTTTTTTCTAAATAAGTGATATTTTAGCAACTATTTATCAGTAAAGTTCTAACTGCAAAGCCATTGTGACAGTTTTGATGCAGCCGTTTGATCTCTATAATAGTTCCAAGTACACTTTGTCTCATATATCCATTAGACTACTGTCCCCTTGGCTTAAAAAGCAAAGGGCAGCAGTAAAATTGCAGGTCCTGGTGCAAATTTCGAGAGCCAAGTTAAACACTTCTGGGTCAGCAGTGACCTCTGGCACAAACAAGACTTTCTTCTCTCTGCCAGTTTAAAAAAACAGAAAGTCCTACCTGTATATAAACCCTCTTAACCCTTTCATAAACTAATGAATGAGTGAAAAAAATATAATGCAAGGATATTTACATACTCACTTTTCTTACACAGTGTTGATAACTGACTGTCCTAAGGTAGGTGGAGTTACATGCCACAAAATGTACATAAATTTAATTTGAGATTCCCTTCATTTGTCCATTAAATACAAATTTATGAAAATGTAACTGTTTCAGATTACAAAATCATTTACGTATCTCTGGATTTGACTCTGGACTGATAAGATGTGTATTTGAAGATATTGTCCTCCACTGACCTTTGGGAATCAATCAATCCAATAGTAAAACATCATTTTTCAAAATTTTGTCTCAGTTACCTGGATATTTGTTTTTTCCTCACAGTACAGTACAAATGAAGAGATGATATGTAAGTATAACTGATGGCAGTACTGTAGCAAGTACCTACAGCGTAATCACTCACTCGAAAATACATTGCAGTGTCATATTCACTGCAGCAACAGCGCTAAGGTTACTGTTGTACGAATCACTTTGTGTCCAGAGTTCCTTGCTATCCACACGTCTTAAAATATAAAAATAACGGCAAACCACGATTATGAGTATTGCATATTAATGATGGCAGTATTTCACTTAAGAACCCATACAGTACTGTTTTGCACAAGAATAAGCTCAACATTTTTTTAGTCATATTTATTGTATTTAGGGGTGTACAAGGTATCGGTGGCTTTTGGGTTATTTTGTAGGTTTCTGATTATTCTAATTGTTCATAATCACCATAATCATAAAATAGACCTTAGGTTTAGGTTATGAATTTGACTTTAAATTTAATTTTTTAACAAATGACATGTTTATAGGGAATTTATATATAAGGATACCTCCTACTTGCAAGCATAATGCATTCATGATAATGACCTGGTAAACTGAAATCATGTAAATCAGAGACATATTGGCTCTTGTTACTTGTAAGCGTGAAAGACTAGCTTCGTATTTGGGCAAAACTCTGAAAAGCGTCATTGCTCTGAAAGCAAAAATTTCACTTGCATTCACAAAAAGTTTTAAATTGAATACTAACAGTAAAATACATAAGAAGTTAGTGTGATACTTCGCAATGACTTTATCAAGACCAAGTAAAACAGTGGCACCTCCTTTCACTTGTTTCTATAAACAAGTTTATGAGAATTGTTTTTATTTCCCATTTCATTCAAGAATGAATTGTAAAAAAAAATACTAATTCTATTACAGCAGCAGCAATAAAACAGGCCTCTTGCTCTGTAACTCAAGAAGGGGTTGAGGCTCTGTGGACTCCACTATATAGGTCTTGCGTGACAAGGAACGGAACCCCCGAGTAGATGCATGGACTGCTCACGAGCCACACCCCCATCCCCTGGGCAAACATTAGAGCACATTCATCTTTCCTGTCGCTTTCTGTTATCTTGCTTGGCTCCCTGTTTTTTTACACTGAAGTAGAATCACGGTCTATTGCACTACTTTTTGCAGAGTTTAGATTTCTGGTCTCCTTCCAAGTCTGATAAATGGGTCTGTGTGTGATAAACATGTCTGATGAATGTGTCTAATCCTGTTATTTTATTACCTTGAATGTTTGAGGGATAATTTCCTTTTGCCATAGTCATTCGCTGTTGTGATAATCGCACAACATGCTTTTTAACAGTAAAGAGAGCTACAAGACAGCTGGGACCAAGAAGTGTGGAAATGCAGAAATAGCTTAAAACTAATGCCTTCAAGATTAATTTGATTTTCCTTCATTTCCTGTCAAACTGGAAAGTACCTTGAATACAAGCAGCTTCTAATATTTAAAACCACAAAACCATATAGTTAGTTAATACCCTTACTGGAACGACTTGTTTATCTGCCTCCCCCCCGGGGGGGGGGCTACTTTTAAAATTCATTGCTGTTTTTCATGTCAATCTGCACATTATTTTATATCTCAGTAGCCATAAAATGAAAATGAACAAACAGCTTTAATACGGTTGCAACCTCAGCACTTCCAGAGGACAGAATTTGTCAGCTGAGTTCTTTCAGCACTAGAACATGACATGCAGTGGTCAACCGACTTGACTACTGGTAACAGTTATACTGAACCCATCCGAGGAAGAACACATTATAAGGTAAGACGTATAAATAACACGTAGTACATTAAGTAACTGAGTTCTTAAACATAACTTTGGAAGTCATCTTGAAGAAGGGATCATCTAAATAACAGGTGATTGCAAAAAAAAAAAAAAAATCAGAAATGAAACAATAACAGCCTGTGTGCGTGCGCGCGTGTTTGGGGGGGGGCTGCTATTCCGCCCCTACTGTGTGTTACCCTAAAAAGATACTCTAAGAATACACATTAAACGGACAAAACATGGCAAAGTAGCCTGCAAGTCATCCAAATAAATCATAATAAGATTCTGACATCCCAGATTCGCTATATGAGAAACACTTGTGTACAGTGGCGCCAGTGGCGCTGCTTTTCTAACGAATTACAGTCATACAGACACATTACAAACAGTACCTCTCACATGAGACTTTCACAAAGTAAATCACAAGCACGAACTAGGACTCATCTTACAAGCCAGCTACGGAACTATTATTATTATTTCTCTTTCATGTAGTTTATTCTTAAGTTTAACACAATACACAACTATTTTACTCCAGTAGAAATCAAATGATATTCTCTTGTATGGAGTTTGAGTGCATTAAAAACGCCTAACGCGATTGCGACACAACACAACACAACACAACAATTAAATGTATTTGGAAATATATTAACCATCCTACACTTTCGCCACATCTCTGTATAACGCAGAGTTATTTTAACCCTTCGGTGAACGGGAGCGCGTGCCTCACGCGGCCCCCCTGGACCGTTAATTGCGCCTCTTCCCGTCCAATTTCAGGGCGCATTAGCCGAGCAGTTGGCCCGAGACCATGTTTCCAGGCTTCAGTCTGCAGGTACTTTTCATAAATGTACCGTAACAGCTGAAATTGAAATAGGCGAAAATCATGACATCTGACCCCCATACCTGAATTCGCCGAGGCTAAAAGTTCCAGACACACGTCTCTAAACAACCAGCAACTGAACGGAATTTAGGTGTTCGGTGGAGGCTGTTTAAATGCTGCTCGGATATTCATCCACAAATGACGACTGCGCAAGTCCCATTGTAACAATACAGTAATATCAGACACGAATCTGGAAACTCTAAGATACTGCATTTAAATTTTCGAACTTTTTTCCCACAGAGAAAAGCATTTCAGGCTTAAAAATAGCCGTTAAGGGCAAATCGGAGGGGCGACAAAATCAAAAGTGCTGCATGGCTGGGAAGTGCGGACTTGACAGGGGATTTCCGCACATATTCTGTGCGATGACTAGTCCGACTTAGAAGACACGCATACAGGGACAACTAGCAGCACTACTACTAACCTGGTCTTGTGCAGCTTAGAGAGCCGTGATTCTCGCGCATAAAAGCAGCGGCTGCGCACGGTCAGGTACCGCGGCTGGACGCCTCGCTCTCCCCGTTTAACCCCGTTCACACTTGAGAACAGCGGAGACACCCGGCGCTCGCGCAGTAAATATGTCCTTGGAGGCAGCGGCAGTACAGCACTGATGTCATTTCCCCGAAGCCTGTTTATCCCTCGTTACCAACCATTTCGCGAATCCAGCAGATTTTGCTTGCTCAAGTGACATGATACACGCTTTTATGAGCTGGGCTCCTTTTTCACAAGCCTGAAAAGTTACGGCAAAGTGGCGACAACAACAAAAACATTATTATTATTATTATTATTATTATTATTATAACAGCAATAATAATAATAATAATAATTATAATGTACTTAGTTTTTTCGACTTTAATGTGCACAACAAAAGTTTCGAACAAAAATATCCATAAAAGCGAATCAAATAAACTTCGCCAACAAATTTTCTCACCGACCAGATAACTGCTTTTTGCGCACTTTCACCTTTTAAAGATAATTACGATCCGATATTGTTCTTACCTCCGTGCGGTATCGAATTTAGTGCGTGATCTGGGGGGAAAGGAACAGTCTTTTAACCTCATTGTATTTACTTGATGAGCGGGTCCTGACAGAGGTTAACGTGCCGTGAAGGGGTTAAATAAATGAACATTTGCCTTTCTTGCTTTTAAACTACAGCCAAATTTGTCTTTTGCACATTTTTATTCTTTTTTCCCATGAAACGTGATAAATTACTTTACCGAACTGCAATAAAGGATAACATCAGAAGAAAGGTATATATTACAATATATATAAGTTCAGTAAATAATTAAGGACACAGACAACTTTTTTTTCTTAAAAAGGTAACTGATTGGAAGGAATAATGCAGAAATGCAAAACTAAGGACTACTGTAAAAATTCCAAGACCACCCTTAGTTTCCAAGTACAAATGCATGGGTAGGGCTGTGACCCCAATAAGAATAATACACATAATAATGATCTATTATAATGATGTCCAGAAAAGCTCAGTAATGCATTTTCAGTAACTGACATATGAAAGTAAATAAGAATATTTAGATTAATACACATCTCATTAACAATGTAGGATGCCATTTTGCGCAAGATTTTCAGTAAAGTAACCCACTGTGCAACAAATGATTACAAATCTGAGATATGTACAGACCAATACTGTCTATGTTGCCACTTTTTTAACTTAGTGAATATCTATCCAGTCAACTGGAATGCATATTACCAAAATGGATTTTGCATCTACTAAAAGAACATGCTGAGCATTTTTAAATATTTCACTGCAAATAGTTTAACAATTTATTTGAACATATAGGAGCTCTGAAAATGAGCGTGGACAGGAGTCTTTCTGAGAGTAAGCATAATGAAAGAAAACTAAATAAATAACATTAAAAAGTTAGGGGACATTTTCAAAAATAAGCAAACAAACATTGCAAAAGCAATACCTGACCATGTAGAAAATGTCTCTACCTTTTTCAGCATTATTTATTTTGTATTTTACATCTGAAATATGACATTTTTTAAAAATAATAGACATACCCCCTCATAACCACCAACTCGCTATACTGAAAAATGTCAGCATTTTCAGCATTAACATGCAAATGTGGTATGTCTGAAAAAAAAAAACAAGCACAAATGCTAAGAGCTGAAGATCTAAGACTGCTACAATAGAAATAAGACAGTATTTTCTTGTATGGAGTTTGAGTACATAAAAAACACCTAACATGATGGCAACATAACAACAATTAAATATATCTGGAAATACATTAAACATCTTACACTTCCAGCAGATATTTGCATGGTAAGAAAATTCCAATGCAGAGTTATTTTAACCGGTTGGTAAACAGGAGCGCACACTTCACACAGACTCTCTGGACTGCTGATGATTAGCTAAGAAATCCCATCTATACACATAATATAAATGTTAACCCTGTGTTTCAATGCCTTAACATCTAAGGGGGACAAATGTGGCCTGCACTTCAGCGAACAGATTTTCTGTGTCAAATATTCTGTAAGTTCCACACAGAGCAATCTCCGCTTACAGCCACATGTTTTACAGGCTTTGAAAGAGTGGAGCTGATCTCATTTCCCTGAGCCTGCTGCCAGCCACCTATGAAAACTTGAAGCTGATTTCAAAACTGAACTAGAGAAGCTTAAAGATCTTACATTCAGTTAATGTTCACTTTGCTGAACACAATACCCCTATGCATTGGCGTCGTGAAGTCTGTCCAGGAATGTTAACCTCCGCTAATGCTAATGATGGAATATGTACATTATTAATGCCCAAAGCAAGTTCTTCAGGATTGATTTGTCTTTATGTGCAAGTCAAAGCGCTATGAATAAATAAGTAAGCAGAATAACAGCACCAATCAGTTGTGTTTAATTCGACTTATAAGGTGGAGTATGGCACAAGAAAATACTAAATGTAAGTATAGTGGAAATACACAGATTTTGACATGCATGACAGATTGCAGGATACAGCAAAAAAGAGAAGTAAAACAAGAAATCTTACAAAAAATACATTGAACTCCATTTATATAAACTGATGTTCTGCATGTCCATATATCTATTTTAGCTTATTTGTGGGTGTGTTTATGCTGCTTTGGATGTGGAGAACTGAAGTCATATGTTTGCATGTTCATCAGACATTCTCTGGAGAAAGCCTGAAGAATTTAACTTTAGTATTTGCAATTTCTTACAAATGGCCTCGGCTTACTGTATTCACCAGCAGGTGGCTCTATAGCTAACCCACGCTAGCAGATAAACTGTCAAAACTTGGCATCATGGGCCCCTTTCCTTGCATTAAATATATATATAAATGCTTATAAAGAGCTCAGATATATAGATATCGACTAAGGCAGATGTGCTGTGTATTGTTTTAAAACTGACAATACTGAGTTGAAAAGATGAATGCATATTTAATCATAAAAACACTTGATATAACCCTAAAATGGGAAGTAACAGACAAAAGAAAAACACAGTTGAAATGTTTTATTGTGGTGAGAAACAGTCACACTAGGGAGAGGGGAGAGGGGTGGCAGTGACTTTAGAAAGACACAGAGCTGTTTACTACATTAGAGTCCACTTACCTGGGAGGAAGCAGGCAGTTTAAAGGTCATGCCAGAGCATATAAAGATCAGATGGTTAACCTGTCTAAAGAAGCAGTGCTTTTTGCTGCAAGAATATGGGCTGGTATGCTACTTTGTAGGTTAGGGAGCTGATATACACAGAAATATGAGCTAAATGATTTTATCTCACCCATGACCATATATTACCTCAAAGTGAAGGATGCAAGACAGCAGGGTTTCCAAGCAGACAGGATTTTCAAACCGACTAAATGATAAATGGAAAGAAGTGCAGTTCTGCTGGCCATTTGGCTTGATGGAAAGAATAGGGTACAAGAGAATTACCCAGCCGACTTTTCAGATGAGCATTTGGATATGGAATAAATGCTTCACTGAAAGCGAAGGGTACAAGACAGTAATCTCCTTGCCAAATGATTTCCTTGAGTGTGTGGACTTGGACGAAATACTCAGTGAGGTGACTGAGATACAAGGAGTAGGGTTACTCAGTAGAAGGCATCTGGATACTAAAATGTTTCACTGACTGCAGTTTTATCCACACACAGACCTTTTCTGCTAGAATTTTCTCATTCCTGAACACTTCTCTTTTAAATATCAGCAGGTGTTTAAGTAACACTATTTCTATAGGGGCTGACATTAATTTTTTCCCTAAAACATTACAGTCATAGGCTAGTCTAGCATATGCAGTGTACCAGCGTGAGGATAAAGCTGACCTATTAGAATACAGGGTTACCAAAGACTCATTTCAGCGTCCTCCCCATGGGAATAGCGATGAGGATAAGGGACTATTTGAATGTATTATTCTTAGAACAAAAGTATTCTAAGAAAAACTATGACTACTCTAATGCTTCAAATAAAAAATACTACTAGATGCAAAAGTAAGTTTCTAATAAATCTAACCAAAGTAGAATTTTTCTGTAACTTTCCCTAACTTGAGCCAAACATTATTTTAGTGCTCCACATTTACGGAAACAAATAAACAGCTAACATATTTTGTAGTTAAATGCCAGTTAAATAGATCAATGGCAGATAAGAGCGCTGGAATATATAGATGATGTAAAATGGCAGAAAAAAAAAACAACACACAGACTAAAAAACCTTTTTTTGTGATAAAGTCTTTATATGTACACTTAAGGACGTACAAACGTCAGGGCACGTTTCGCTAAATATTAGTTCGTGTTGGTGTAAAACTGAAACCGTGCGAAAATATTTACAAGGTGAAGTTTTCTACTGCACCACCATGCGAAATAACTATACAAAACTGCAAGTAAGAAACAATGAATGTTGTGGGTATATACTATTTGTATGTGTAAGTGTTCGTTTTCTGTCTCATACTTGGATGTCTGCGTAAAATTTTGCGATATTATGTCCAGATGCCTACAAAAGCATAGCATAAATAAGAATAGTAAAAATAATTACACGGAGGTTTCTACAAAAATAAGTTACATGGCTCATAAGCCAAACTCAGAATGAACTCTTTAACACATAAGAATAGAGGCAGGATATGGCGTCCTGTTCATATCTATTACACAGTCATTTCGGTATTTTTTCAAAGGAAGAAGCCCACAGTTTCTGACACAGAAATTTGCCAAATGTAGATTAATAACATATTAAGTGTAAAAACAGCGGGCGTCAAAGTAACTTTTTAAATCGGTACTTTAAAGGCTCAAAGACCAGGCCATCCTGTTTCACACCATAAACTGCTGATGACGTTTACCAACAAATCAGTTTCACACTGTACTGAACATGAAGTAAATTAATACAATTTACTGTAAAGAATCATACCATTGGCAACAGCACAATTCCATGTTGTGAAACATTGCTCTTGTCCGTTTCAAATCACTAACACGTTTCATCGGGTTTAACAACATTTAATTCACAAGACAGACATACAGACGGACGGACAGATGGACAAGTAGCTAGACTTCTTCACTTGACGTCTCATCCTTTTTCTTCGCATTTCTTCGTTTTTGCCTATGCGAGTTAAGAAAAGCGATAAGAACCGTTTATTAGACTTTTTTTGTTACATTTACAAAGCATATATAAAATATATTTAAATCCAAATGTGTCGCAGGTGGATTAAACATCACACATAAAGACATCCATAAAATTACATATTTTATGCACGGTCTGGTAGAAATGTGTTATGAGGGTTCAAAACAAAACATTATAATAAGAGTGATGAAATATTTTCGTGTCAGATTTATTTTCGGGTCGTATTATAAAAAAAATTAAACAGAAAATGGTTTACTTCCCTACTGACATTGCAATACTCGAATTCAAGTTTGTTATTTGGGGAATATTTCCTACGCTGTATCATTTTATATCTCTAAAGTGAAGCAGATTTTGCAGATACTGAAAGAAATTATTCATTAAAAAACTTGTGTTACATTTTTAACCCGAATAATCTTGGCAGTATTATTATTATTATTATTATTATTATTATTATTATTAGTAGTAGTAGTAGTAGTAATAGTATTTGAATAATGATAACTTTTTTATTGATTTATGTGTTTAGTTCTCAACAATATCGCAGTACACTAAAATTTACAAAGTTATTTCAGCTTTAAAAGTCTCTATAAAATTAAGAGTAGTAATGAAAGTCAAGTTATGGTGGCAGAAACTAACTTGTGAAACCCAACATCCACTGCCTGTAGGTTTCTGTGTCAAATCCTAGAACTCCAGAAAACCACTTGCTCACACAGAGTGGAGAGATTATTTTGGCAAAAGTCATTTCTGTTGGTCAGTCCATGTACAGAAGACAACCAGTTGGACTGTCTCGTTCAGTTTTCAGCAGTTTATTTAAAAAATATGAAACCGGTTTCTGCATCAGAAGCAAGTCTAACGCTATGCTGTTTAAGACGATCTACCTTAATTTATGACTATGTCAGCAGTTAACTCATGAGTCCGATGGGTCACTTTACTGTTTCAAGTCAAGTTTCGGCTTTAAAGAACTTAAACAAGCCAAGGTTTGCAGCGGGAACTTCGTTAATAATAAATATATAATAATAGTTTCTAATAATCTAAATTTCGCGATTTTACTTTTTAATTTAACCTGTGATCTGATACATACATTTCTGCAAAAGTACCAAAGTGAATCTACAAGAGTGTAGAAGGAAATATTTCAATAATTTTAGCAAGTTTTCCATATTAAGCAGTAGCCCAATTTTGTCTTTTTCTAATCCCATAAACGTGTCTGACGTGTGTTAGTGTGGTTCTCAGGTCAATATAAATAAGTCGTTTTACACAGTTAAGTTTTCAGATGTGAAGTTTTGACTCTAGATCTTTTATGAAGCACAGCAGCTGGTTGTGAGCACCCGCAGATATGAACATACGTCACATTAAGTGCTGAAACAGCAGAAATGCAGGCAGTCAGGTTACTGTGAGACAGCTTACTGTGAGCTACAAAATCAAAGATAAGTCAGAATCATCATAAGAATCACAGTCTCCCTGGAAGACAAGTGTCACATGACACAGCCGTGATGCTCCATGTCATCAGGGTGGGGGAGGGCTGGTCTCCATGCGACCCCCCTTTATTTATGCGCTTTAATAGAACCAAGATGCTCAATCAATTGTTTTTCTTAAAAGAACCATATAAAAATCAATTTCACGGTTCAATTACTGAAAGTGCTCTCAGAAAAAAAAACTTTAATAGCCTGTAGCGGTGAAACAAAAAAGAAAATAATTAAAATCGTAATAATAAATCGCAAAAGCGTTTTATTTTGTGCTTCAGTAAATGCTTTTCAGATGATGGAAATGAAGCCAGTTCTGGCACATACAGTGGAACGTGCTCTGCTGTCCTGTTCGTCGCGATGAGGGAACGCCGACAAACACACAGCCAATGGGATATACTGTTCTGGTGCACATTTATCCAAAGCCCCTATTCACTTAGTGCGCTTTCCTACCCTGGAATGTCTCAGTGCCTATTTTGATGTGTTCTCTAATTGACCCAAATAAAGACCCCTTTCCCCCTCTGACAGGGTCCCCCGCTTCCGAAGCACGCACCACCGAAACGGCCGTGAATTCATGGAAAGCTGCTCCTTGCTTGACTGATGCCCATTTGCCACTGCGATCGTCCAATGGTAGGATGTTCTTGCTGTGTTACGCGCTTAACCTGCTGTGTGTTTTGTCTGCGCCTTCAGCAAGTTCTCCCTTCGGACGCCCTGCCATCCGCTCCGAGGGGCGTGAAACCGAGGAACCCCTGAAATGGTGGATCTGAGAAGCCAAGGCACGAGAAAGGAATATTTTACTGTTCTCGCAGCTAAAACGAGGACAGTTCCGTGAGCACTGGATTTTGACCCCCGCCCCCCCCCCCCCCCCCCCCCCCCCCCCCCCCCCC